>VDFB02215400.1:0-18847 GCA_007258455.2 Sequoia sempervirens
TGATTGTTATGAGTCAATGTGGTTACTTGTTCAATGTGTTTGGGTGAAAGGGAAAATGTCGCATTACTCACTTGTGAGTACCCTGCTACACTATGATTTCCTTTCATGGTATGCCTGATTGTATGATTATGTATATGCTAGACTATTTTGTGTGTTGTAGGTTGTAGGTATTAGGCATCGACTCCACCTAAATCGGCAGGTCTGAGCGTGCCTTAAACTCAATGGAACAATTGTTCGGAGATAACATTTGGTCCCCTATCCTAGCCATCATCTGCAAAGAAGATGAGTATCTGGCTCATCACTTTGTCACTGTTGTCTGATTTCAATGGTCAGTTGATCTTGCTTTTTGACCTCGGTTAAGGTTTAGGTAATTGTTGTTGATATTTGGGTTGTTTAATTTTAATTTGATTAATAAATGTTGTTTTTGATTAATTGATGTATTAATTAAATTTTTAGTTAAAAGGGAACTTTGAAAATTAACTATAAATATATTTATTTATAATTATAATTTATAATAAAATAAATGTGTAATATAATATTAAAATAAAATGAAATAAAATCATATTATAATGGAATGTTGCAATTAATAAACGGAAAAATAATATAAAAAGATAGAAAGATTTTTATGTTGTACATGCATAACTTTGGACTATTTGTCGTAAAAGAAACTTGATGTTTTTGGAGATTTTAGAGATTTAATTAGATTTTTTGGTTTTGATAATAGAAGAGCTTTCCTTTTGTAAATAAATTATCTTTTTCAGAGATTTACAAGGGGATGGATTTTTTTTCGGGAAGAGAAGAAAATGTTGTCTGCAAGATAATTTCTCATGCTGTGAAAATTTGTTTGGAAATTGGGCTTTTGGGGAGAATTGTTTGGAGATTTCGAAGAAGTTGTTGTGGCTATAGAAGATTAATCTTAGCACCAGATTTTCATCCCTACCTACGTTGGATCCAGGTTGGATTTTTTTGTTCTTTGTTTCATTTCTCCGATTAATGCTATTTGAACTCTTTCTCTCTTTTCTTGTTGAAAACGATTGCTTGATCGTTTGGATGTGTTTCAATTGCTTCCTTGCAAAATTTATTTTGTTCATATTCTGCATATTGGTGTTGAATTATTGCTCCCAACCATTGTCATTTGTTTGAGAGTTTCTGAAGTCTATTCAATAAATCCATTTTTTGTGCTTTCCTCATGCTACCAATTGCTTTGCTTGAAATTTACTTTAGCCTTTTCAACAAATCATATTGTGTGTTCCCTTCTGGTTTGTGCTTTCATTGTTGCTTGAGATGCATGTCCCAATTATTTCATGTGTTCTATTGTTTCCTTATCAGTGCTTGAGGATATGCCTTGCGGATGTTGTCCATAGCGGTTCTTCCTGTGTTTCATTTTTGGAACCTTGTATTATGTCCTATTCGATGATTACATTATGTGCTAGGAATTCAATTACATATATCAATGGTTTTGTGTTTGTGGTTGGTAGTCGTTACCTTATATTGCAATGTATACATTTTATGATTGATATTCGATATTTTGCACCAGTAAATATACGCATTACATTTGAAAAACTACATTCGATATTCAATAAAATGCAATAAGATTAGAGTTTGATTCATATTTATTATGCTTGGCATTGATGCTAGTGTTACATCTCCATCGTTGTATTTCTTATTTGATACTATAGGTTTTGGGTCCATAAGATAGTTCTATTGTATGCTTTGTGTTGTAAATGCCTTGTTGGTTGCGGTGTGCATTCTGTATTCCCTGAATGCTATGCTCGATGTTGAATGTATAGATTGATATAAATTCAATGGTCCTACCTTGTTTTCCATTTGACATCATAAACTGCATAGGGTGATCCTCTTATTTTTGTCGCAACTTCATATGTTGCATTCGATATTGTCTTATGATCTTATTTTGTTTGGAATTCGCATCATATGCTTAATGTGTGGGATTGGAAGAAATTACAATATGTTTGGAATTTGATGCCTCTTGTAGGTATTCGATGGAGAATATGTAATGTTGGGAATCAGTGAATATGTAATATGATATGGAATTCGATTATATGTATACATGTATATATATATGTATGTATGTATATGTATATATGTATATGTATATATATATGTATGTATATATATATATATGTATGTATATATATGTATATATGTATATATATGTATATATATATATATATGTATGTATATGTATATATATATATGTATATATATGTATATATATATGGTGGTACACACATATTATTATTACACACATACATGTATTATTACATGCATATTATTATTATTATTATTGACATAATATTATTAATATTACATATTATTACGCACACATCCATACGTATTATTACATTATTACGTATTGATTATCCATGCATATTACGTATTATTACATATTATTACATACGCATGCAGGTGTCCCCATATTTACGCATTGTGACAGCATTATTACGCATACATTATTACTATACATACATATTGATACATACATACATATATGTATATATATATGTGTATAAATGAAGATGTATTATGGTGTTAGAACAAATAATTTTTCCTATTAATTATGTAGAGATATAAATTGGAAAATTAAATAGAAAAGAAAAGAAATTGATTTAATTATATTTAGTTAAATGAAGGGTATATTTAAATAAGTGAATTAGATGATCTTCTTAAACGATGATTTCTTCATGATCATTAATAGATGATTTGATAGTATATGTTGAGTTCATGGTTGCACTGTTTATTTGTGTGCTTGTTTGGAATAATGTGTTGGATTCAATGGAATTTTGGTGACATTGGTTATTGTTTAAAGTCAGTGTCATTGTAAGTTGTTTATGGTTAGTTTCCAGAGGCTTAGGAGGGGGTGTTTTACATGTGAATATTTCTTATGATTGTTTCACTCTGGAAGTGGATTGACAATGTTCTAAGTTATGTGCCTTGTGTTGTCTCCTATCTTTGTATGGATCCCTATGATTATGTTGAATGTTCAAGAGGGTCAATGCCTTGTAATGTGTATAGCTTTATGTGATTGTGACACGTGTACGAGAGGGTCAATTCATTGCATTGTGTATAGATTTATGTGATTGTGATATGTGTGCGAGGGTCAATGCCTTGCACTGTGTATAGCTTTATGTGATTGTGATTTGTGAGCAAGATGGTCAATGCCTTGCTCTGTGTGTGAGATTTATATGATTAGGTTAACTTTTCAAGATGGTAAATTCCTTGCTTGTTGTGTAGGGTTTACTAGTTGCAAGTAGGGGGAGTGGCTCTCAATGGGGGTCGAATCCCAAAGTGGTGACCAGGACAACCCATTGAAGAGTTTCTTAATCCAGTGACAACCTAAATAATGAATTGGGGGGATGGGTGATTTTCACATAATAAGATAATGTATGCCTCACCCATGCCTATAGTGCTTGTTTAGGCTAAGGATGGGTTAAGAAGGCTTGGTTGGCAAGATCAACTTCCTTGTCCTCACAAAAGGAATGTTGGTTGTGCATGTGTCACCCTATGGGTTCGGGACCTAGTGAGAGGTATGTTGAACAACCATAGATGTGGATCGAGGTCTAGTGAGAGACTGCCAAGACAACCCATGCCAAGACCATATGATGACACTCTTCCCTATTGGAGTATAACATTCCCTAGTTTTTGGTTCCCCTTTTATTGTATGTGTGTTCCTCTAGAAGTGAAGTCAATGTTGTAAGAAATGTTGTGTTGTATTTGATGTTAATGTTGTCACGGTGTTCTATTGGAGTCATTTTTAGCCCTTGTCTATGTTAGCTTATTGTCTTCTTGATTGTTTGTTTAAGTGAGACCTTATGTTATCTCCTAGCATGGGGGGTGGACCTTAGGGTTCCACATGGTTCGAAGGTTGGTGCTTTTTCCTCCATTGGGTTTCCTTGATGTTTTTTGTGTGCATGGAGGGTGTACCTTGTGTAGCGGATTCCAATTTATGTACCAGTTTGAGAATATTGTCCTTCATTCTTTTGTATTGGATTGTAAATTAGATGTATTCTTCCCAATTGTATTTAGGGAAGCAGTATTGTAAACAATGTAATGATGTAACAAGTTATGATGCAGTCTCATGTAATGTAATTTGTATATATATTGCTAGTTGTTTATAAATTATCTCTAATGTTGTTTAATTGATGACATGTTGTGGAAATTCATATTGTTTAATCATATAATGTGACAATTTAAAATGAAATTTATGGTTATACAAATAATGTAACATATTTTTTAATGGAATTAATTCTAATTCTTGAATTATAGATAAGTTAGTAGCATAGTCATGGAACCTTAGAGGACTTAGGATTATATTGTATGTTATGTTATATTATGTAGTTCACTATTATTTCTTATATAAAAAAATTGTTTTGTTATTTAGTCATGTTGGTGATTGTCCTCTAGGATTCCTTGGTGGTCCATTACATTAGGGATCATACCATATCCTCTTTCACCTACCACACCTATCATCCTTCGTACTTACTGCTCCTACTCCTCATCCTGATCGTGTCCATTCATCTAGCACGATCATCCACACAGGATTGGGGCATCGTCAAGGCTATCTATGGATCTGGTGCTTATCAATTCTTTACCTAGATTCAAAGAGCTAGGCTAAAACCAAAAACATACAAAAAAAAAAAGAAAAACTAATACAAAAAAAAGAAAAAAGTAAAGAGAAATCAATTCTTTCAATGACAAAAACCACTTCGGTGGTGCCTTAAGCAAGTACCGTGGTGAAAACAGAGAAATCAATATCATGTGTAGAGGCTTCACTCCTCTTTCCTTTGGAGATCCACTTAATCTTTTTGTCCCATTTCCATTCACCCTCCACTTCATAATAGCCTTTTCAAACTCACCATGGCTTGTGAATTGTATGACATTTCCCTCACTTTCTCACTTCGCCATGCATACTAGGTTGGTCATATCCCTTACTAGGGAATTTTCTCGACCTTAGCTATGGGTTGGGACACTCAGCATCTCACAGTCGGAGAAAATATCCTCTATGTATGTCTGCTCACTTGCGATTCATCTCTTTCCATCGTAAAATTTACAAAATCCAAAAAAAAAAAATTCAAAAAATCCAAAAACATCAAATATTCCTAAAATCCAAAAAATCAAATATTCTAAAATAAACCAAAAAATCACATAACTTAAAAAAAAATCTAAAATAGTGACACTTTCAGATTGCCACACAGCTTTGAACTTCAACAAAACCAAAATGCACCACAATTGACAATCAAACAAACATTACAACTAGAGTCATTGAAAAAGTAACCATTCTACTTTTTATGGCTTGTTTGGGCCCTCCTTGTTATTTTGGCTTAATGTTGCCTTGATTTAGTGTTGTAATGTGGATAACACATTCACATTAAGTACTGGGTCCTTGTGAACTAATGGATTTTAATGGCACCTTGCTAAAGTGTTGTGAAGTGTTGTAATTCACTTTCATAGTTTTCTAAGGTTTTATCAAATAACAAAGCATAATAAACCTATTTTAATTAAAATAAACATTAGTCTTGCCTTATTTGGAGTTTTATAAAGTGTTGTAATACACTTTCACATTCCTCTACGCTTTTCATTAATAATTGGGATTTCTTATGCTTTAATTGGTCCTATTTTACATCCACAAGACTCATTCACTGCATCTTTTCAAGGATAATCTCAACACCAATCAGTAACCAATCATAATTTAGGTTTTTCTAGCTTGTGTGGCCTATATTTGGTGATTTGGGACTCATTTTCCACCTTGGGCGAATGGTTCCACCTAGATCTTTTGGCCCCAAACCAGTTTTCACACATTTCTAAGCACTTTTCATTTTTGGTCCCATACATCATGTCTGATGGGACTCATTCACCACCTTGGGCGAATGAGGCCCATGTGGCCCAAAATCAAATTTAATTCAAATTTCCAACGGGATTTTATTCTCCTAGATCTTATGTTGGCTTGTAGTTTTGTAATTTTGTGAATTCTTGCATAATTAAGTATAAATACAAGGTTCTTTCACTCATATTCACACCTAGCATTCAAGAGAGTTCACAAGAGCATTTGAGCTTTCAAAAGAGTATTCAAGAGCATTCAAGGGTAGATTATCAAGCATTTTAGAGCAGCATTCAAGTGCCAATCAACATGTCAAATATTTCATAAATCATGTTTGTTATTGTGCTAATAATTGTGATGTAGGGTTTATAATTCAAGCAAGATCAACATCATTCAAGCAAGAGTAAAGAAATTACATCTATTGTACCCATTTCAATCATATCTGTAGCACCTTATTGCTAGGGTTTGGTGAGTTTCAACATTGCTATTTGTTCATTCATCATTCTCCATTCATATTTGCTTTCATTTCAAGGTTTAATTACCAAAAAGGGGTTAGGCCAAGGAAAACCCCTATCCACTAATCCCAAAACATTTTTCCCTCTCCTTTGTGTGGGATCTATAGGTTTAGGTTGCATATTTCACAAGGAGCGAGATTGGAGAAAAGTTGTCAAAGTTGTCATTAAGCCTTGGAGAACATTGGAGATCACTTACAGGTTTCAAATCAAAGAGTCTGATATGGAAATCAATCAGGAAGGATAGAGAAGATAGAGAAGAGTAGGATTAGCTTTTCAAGTTGTAGAAAATCCCAACTGGATGGATTCACCACTTTTTGCAAATGAGTCCCAGTTCTAGTAATTTTTTGGATTTTTCAGATTTGGACACCCTTTTGGCAAATTTCTTTCCCTGCACATTTTCCCAAAAATTGGATTGATTCACCTAGCTTTGCAAATGAGTCCTAGTCAGTAGTAAAAGCAGATTTTCCAAAATTCCAAACCTCCATTCTATCTTCTACAGATTCCTAGGTGCACACTTTCTATTTTATAGTTTTCTATTACATTTCATTCAATTTTCTAGGCCGTTTAGAGTTAGTTTTCATTCGATTAAGGTTTTGCATTACACCTTGCATTTCATTGTCTTTTCCAAGTTTACTCTTGGTGGTGAACCCCTTATTAGATCATATTCAGACCCTAGGACAACCCTATTTCAAGATCTCTTTCTCTTTTTCATTGAGATCTCTAGGGTTATCCTTGAGTGGAACATCTTAGAAAGTGGGTGTGATAGTACTTGGTCTCCCCATATCCACAATATTCTTCGATTCCATTTTGGTGAACCTACATTTAGAACATCATAATTCTAATTTGGAGTGCATTTACATCCTAAATTTATCTTGCATTAACATTGCATTAGGATTTTCATTGGTTCAATTGCATTCTAGGGTTTCAAATTTTGCATTAGTGAAAGCTCATTTATCTTGCATTTTTGCACTTAATTACATTAAAATTAATTTAAAATCTATATTTGCATCTCAGATATAGATCAGAAAACATAAAAAGCATAAAATTCAATTTAAAAATTCTTAAAATTTTTAAAAATGTCATCACTAGGACTCATTCGCCACCTTAGCCGAATAAGTCCCTATGCACATACAACAATACATTTTTTGGCATTTACAGTTTAGTTTCTGAGTTTTTGTTTCCTATTATTGCCTTTCAATTTTAGTTTATAGATTTTTTGTATCATCCAATTCATTGCATCTAGCTTTCAATAGTTCATTTAATGTATTGCTTAAATTCAAAATTGCATTATTACATAGTTTAGAATCTAAAAATTGCATCATGGATATGTTCTTTAGTAAGCTTTAGATGTCATTAAATTCCTTAGTGGATGTTTCAAGTTCTACTTTTGGAAATGAACCTAACGAAATTGAAATCACTCATGCTCCTTCAACTCCTAATGCATGTCCTCCTCTTGATGTTGACATCATTAGAGAAGATGATGATAGCATGAATAATTTCCTAAATGATTGTATCAACAGCCTTGAAGCTACCACATCCTTTTATTCATCCATGAAACAACCAAATCATCCTATGATACCACCTCTTGAGATGTTTGGTTACTTACATCCTAAAACAAAAGTTGAACCTAAGTTCCCTACAATATGTGAACCTAGCTCCTCTAAACAAGCAATCACTCAACCATTCTATGATAACAAAGTAACAAACACTCCTATCAATCTTGAAGAAACATATGGGAAAGGATTCACAATATTGAGTAAACAAGGATGTGATACATAAGTGAACATGCGATCCACCAAATCCTAGAACAATAACCAACTAATGAAAACACAAAGGGGTTAGGATATCAAGATCCCTCTCACAACATAAGTCTTCCCAAATAATATCTAAGGCTTTGTATTGATGGTACGGTGATCTTCAATTCTCCTCCTGACATGAATGTCCTTTTTCCTAAAGAATAACCAATGGCTCATAACAACAACAAGGATAAAGATAAGATCATCTTAGGACCTTCAGCCCTAATCTCGTCTAGAGAAGTTGGTGAATCTAGCAAGTGCAAGAGGCCTTACAAACTACAAAAATTACAACCCCTTTGTTTGCCACCTGAAATTGAAAGAAAATTAAAAATATTTCTCAAGGAGGAACTAATAACATTACCAAAACAGAAAAACATACTCATACTATATCCTAAATATGCAAAAGTTCCACATTGTCGATACCATAAAACTATTGGACATAGTACTGATGAGTGTCATGCATTCAAGTTAGTATTGAAAAACTTTCACTTCGATGGCAATGATTTCCATCAAGTGATTGCATAGCATAATCTTATCCCACCTCTTGTCATGTAATAGTTGTAGAATACTTTATTCTCACTATTACATGACCCTTTCCATCACCAACCTTGGCTCATTATTTTCTTCCACTCAATGGGGGAAATACTTAGATAGCCTTGTCCTAGTAATGCATTTGTCATTTTCCCTTTCATTTTTTGTCTACCTTTCGCTTATTCAGACTAAGATTGGGATAAAAATGACTTGCTCATAGGTTGACTCCCATGTGCCTTACTAGTCTTTTGCATCATTTCTTTCTTTTTCATTTTCTTTTATGTGATTGCGTGTATGTAATGTGATCCCCCATTATGTTTTGTTTGGTGTTCTCTCTCTCTTTGTGGCATTCCTCTATTTGTACCTTCGTTCTTCTCTATGTTGTAAATCTTTTATCTTTTCACTTTTTATTTCATTTGCATTTGTCTTGTGTTTTCCTTTTGGGTATGACACAAGGTGTCGAGACATTCATGTCTCTTCCATGTTGACCCAAAATATTTTCCTTTTCTTTTCTTTATTTCTTTTGTATTTGTCTTGTGTTTTCCTTTTAGCAATGACACAAGGCGTCGATACATTCATGTCTCTTCCATGTTGACCCAAAAAAAAAATTCTTTTTTCTTGCTCTCTTTATGTCATTCTTCCAATTATATGTATTTGGGGAATGATGTTAGTTCTAAGCTTTATAAAAAACATTGTAGTAATGAACATACTAACCCCAAATCCATAGATCCCTTATGTGTTTGGTGTTTCTTATTTTTGGGGCAACCCCTCTCTTTCTCTTTTCTTTCACATGATCTAGCTTTACTTGGAAACATATGACTTGGCATAGGGATTTCCAAGTTATCTCTCATGTCTTCTTCTTTGTTTGCATTTATCATCTACTACTTTAAAGTAATTAATCATAGCATGTTGTTTAGCAATTTATTTAAAGTGGAGGCATACATTGGCATTATTCTTTTGCATTTTCTTTTTTCATGGTTCTTGGTGTAGTGTTCTTATTTCATATGATGTTTTTTTCACTTTGTGGATGACATTAGGTGTGATGTCTTTCAATAGCATGATCTCTCTCAACATATTGCATTCCTCTTATTAGCTTGATGTGACACACTGCATCCCCTAAGTTGTGAATTTTCTATTCTCTGTTTGGTCCTCTCTTGGAAAAATTAGGCACAATGTTCCCTAAGTTAAAGACCTCACATGAACTAAGAAAGATTCTTTTGAACATTCCCTATTTTGAATTTTTCATTATATGGCCACATTGCATAACACACTTGCATGCCTGTGGAGCCATCCTATTTTTTCATGAGATCCAATCATACAAATATTTGCTTGTCTCATGAAGCTCAAAAATCATTTCTGTGTGGTGCCTTATTAAAGTTATCAAGAGGTATATCTTTAGTATGGTTTGAGTGGGAATCTCGATCGAGGCATGACTTCCCCATAGCCACTTGCATGTGTGTGTGAGTGCATACCATCCATGAGTGTATGTTTCTCACCTAGGACTTTTCACCCAAGGAATAGCCTGAAGTTTCATGACCTCATAGTGAGTAAATGTTTTTCGGACAAACAACCCAGATCTAATCCACATCGTGATGGAAAAATGATCAAAGATTGATTTGGATCACTTTTATTTTAACATTTTCTCTTTTTCATCTTTGAAAGTATATGCTTGTGCTTTTTTGTTTCTCTTTATCATTCTCATGTGTGTTCTTTTTTTCCTATGTTGGTTTGTCATGGGATCTTGATCCTGGGAGCTTGATCACCCCTCTTGATCGTTATCTCATCTTATTGGCATTGGTACACTTGGACACCTCTTGATGTGTGTTGGTCTAATTTAGTGTAAGTTTAAAGCAAGTTCATCCTCTCACTAAAGTGGGGGCTAAATGGATTCACTCAAAAAGTAACCCTTCTACTTTTTCTAGCTTGTTTGGGCCCTCCTTGTGATTTTGGCTTAATGTTTCCTTGATTTAGTGTTGTAATGTATATAACACATTCACATTAAGTCTTGGGCCCTTGTGAACTAATGGATTTTAATGGCACCTTGCTAAAGTGTTGTGAAGTGTTGTAATTCACTTTCACACTTTTCTAAGGTTTTACCAAATAACTAAGCATAATAAACCTACTTTTTATTAAAATAAAAATTAATCTTACCTTATTTGGAGTAATGTAAAGTGTTGTAACACTCTTTCACATTCCTCTAGGCTTGTCATTAATAATTGGGCTTTCTTATGCTTTAATTGGCCCTATTTTGCATCTACAAGCCTCATTTATTATATATTTTCAAGGATAATCTTGACACCAATCAGTAATGAATCATAATTCAAGTGTTTTTGGCTTGTGTGGCCGAGATTTGGTGATCTGGGACTCATTCACCACCTTGGGCGAATGAGTCCCACCTAGATCTTTTTGCCCCACACTAGTTTTTACACATTTCTAAGCACTTTTCCTTTTTGGTCCCATACACTATGTCTAATGGGACTCATTCACCACCTGGGGTCAATGAGTCTCGTGTGGCCCAAAATCAAATTTAATTCAAATTTCCAATGAGATTTTATTCTCCTAGATCTGAGTTCGGCTTGTAGTGTTGTAATTTCATGAATTTTTACATAATTAAGTATAAATACAAGGTTCTTTCACTCATATTCACACCTAGCATTCAAGAGAGTTCACAAGAGTATTCAAGAGCATTCAAGGGTAGATTATCAAGCATTTTAAAGCAGTATTCAAGTGTCAATCATCATGGAAAATATTTCATATATCATGTTTGTTATTGTGCTAAAAATTGTGATGTAGGGTTTATAATTCAAGCAAGATTCAATAACCACATCCATTTCAAACATATCCATAGCACCTTATTTCTAGGGTTTGGTGAGTTGAAACATTGCTATTTTTTCATTCATCATTCTCCATTCATATTTGCTTTCATTTCAATGTTTAATTACCAACAAGGGGTTTGACCAAGGAAAAATCCTATCCACTAACCCCACAACATTTTTCCCTCTCATTTGTGTGTGATCTGTAGGTTTAGGTTGCATATTTCACGAGGAGAAAGATTGGAGAAAAGTTTTCAAGTGATCAAAGTTATCAAAGTTTTCATTAAGCCTTGGAGAACATTGGAGATCACCTACAAGTTGCAAATTGGAGAGTCGGATCTGGAAGTCAATCAGGAAGGACAGAGCAAAGAGAAAAGAGTAGGATTAGATTTTGAAGTTGCAGAAAATCCCAATTGGACTGATTTTCCACTTCTGGAAAATGAGTCCCAGTTCTGGTACATTTTTAGGATTTTACAGATTTGGACCCTGTTATGGCATGTTTCAGTTTCTACACATTTTCCTAGAAACTAGAATAATTCACCCAACTTGGTGAATAAGTCCCAATTAGTAGTAAAAGAAGATTTTCTAGAATTCCATACCACCATTCTGTCTTCTACAAATTCCCAGGTGCACACTTTCTATTTTACAATTTTCTATTACATTTCACTGACTTTTCTAGGTCATTTACAGTTAATTTGCATTCTATTATTGTTTTGCATTATACCTTGGATTTCATTGTCTTTTCCAAGTTTACACTTGGTGGTGAACCCCCCATTAGATCATATTCATGTTGGATGTTGTGGTTTTTTTGCTGATATGTGGTTTTCATTGATGTCAACACTATTAGCATAAATGCATTTGAAGTTGTATATGTCAAGGATATTGAGAAAATTGTAAAGAAATAAGTTGCAAGTTGTCAATGGTAAAGTGAAGTTTAGTTTGTTGGTATGTTATGTACATTGATGATTAAAGGTTGTGGACTAAAGGGTTTGTTTTTTAGTGTATCTATTTTATCCACGTCGAGTTTCAAAGATCCACATGAAGATTTGATCGAGTTATGAAGATTTCAATTCAGACAATTTTTTTGTTTCTTCAATTGGTGTTCTTGATTGAGGATGATACTATTTCAGTTAGTTCAATTGTTGTGGATGCTTCTCTGGTGATTCGTGTTGCTTGTGGATGTTTCTAGATCATGCTCTATCTTTTCTGCACGTCGGTATAGATCATTGTGATCATGGTTGGCGATTTTCTCTTGTGTGTTCATGTTCTTCTTGTCCTAGGCTGACATAGTATTGAAGCATGTTGCAGATCTTCAAGGAGTAATTAATTGAAGTTTTTTCATGTTGGAGATATTGTTTTGGGTCCTCACTAAGTTGTGACTAACTTTGGTTGATTCACATTGATAATCTTTAATGATTTGGGCTGACAGTTTATATTCATTTTATTATTTCTTTGTGGCCGACTTGTAGCAATGAAATCTCATGTTGTGGATATATAAGAGTGATTTTTTATTCGAATTGAAGTGTGTGAATATATGCCAATGGATTTTTAGTGTGTGTATGTGTGAATATCATTCGAAGGTAGAGAAAAGTGTGAAGAATTGTGAAGAAGTGTGAACAAGAGTGAAGAAGTGTTCATATGCTTCATTGTAACTATAATCAGGCATTAGCAAATGCTATTTTCTCAGTTCAAAATCTGGATGGCCTTAATCTGAATCTCTTTGTAAGGTAGTGTGTCTTCCTTTGTAATTGAGCAATGAGTTTTAGGTAGTGTGCTTGAATTCATGTGCATTCCCCATATTTCATTTTCATTATACTTTTAACAAGGTATAATCTTGTAGAATGACCTCCACCGTGGTTTTTCCCCTAACAGTGTTTCCATGTAAAAAATCTTGGTGTTATGTGTGTTTTCGTGTGTTGTTGATTCATGCTTTCATGGTTAAATTATCGGATCTAAGAATAAGGTTAATAAGTTTTATTTTCAATGTTCCAGTTCACCCCCTCTTATTTGTCTTCCTTGTATTGCCAACGATTGGTGTCGAGTAGGTTCCTTGGAAGAGTTTAATAGCTTAAGGTGATCAAGAGATGAAGGGATGAGAAGGATAGTCTGAGTTGATGAACAAATTATTCTTTGTGGAAGGCTTCGAATGGGAATTCCATCAAAAGGATGCATTGGTGAACCCTACTAGGCAGTACAGTAATATATACATTTATTCCATAGGAAGGGTCTCTACTTTAAACTGAGATCGGAGAGATGTTGAGTATAATATCCGAGCTAAAGGAAGCTTTGTTGAGTGCTTTGGCCGATTCTAAGATGAAAATGTTATGGATCGGTGACTGCTTGAGATCTCACGGGAAAAAAGTTGGAAACCTTGTATGAAGGTGATGTTAATGTGAACATTGTTAAGTTGCAGAGTTTAAAAGGGAAATATGAAACGTTGAAAATGGGTGATGATGAGAACATTAATACTTTCATACAAAGAGTGAATGAACTTGTGTGTGGTATTAGATGTGCTAGTGGAAAGATACATGAATCTAAGATTGTTGCTAAAGTGCTTAGATCCCTGCCTGATTCTTACAAAGTCAAAGCTAGTGCTATTGAAGAGATCCAGATTGTAACAAACATAACCAAAGATACATTGGTTGGTAAATTGACTACTTTTGAGTTGAGAAAATTTGGTGATGCCCTTCCTAAGGTTGAATATGCATTTAAGACTACTACTTCTGAGAGAGATAGACAGAGATATGATCCAGGTGAGAGTTCATCTAGAAATAAATTCAAGTATGAGGATGAAATTAGACATATTGAAGAAGAAGAAAGAGAGCTACAAGAGTCAGAAGCACTTATTGTCAAAAGAGTACTGAGAGGAAAAGGTAAATATGAAGGAAAATTGCCTCTTAAGTGTTTTTCTTACAATAAGATAGGTCATTTTGCATCAAGGTGTCTGGAAAGAATTGCTAAACCAAGACATAAAAAGCCTAGATTTCAAAAGGCATGATAGATGATGAATCTGATAAAGGAAATAGAAGTGATGATGAATGGGTATTTATTACTATCAAGGAAAATAGTCATGTATCTACTAAATATGTTGGTTGTACTAATGTGGAAATCTAGTTCGCCGAGTTGAAGAAAAAGATGAATGGGTGATTGACGGTAGGATGTTCACATCACTGTTGAGGAGAACAAAAGTAGTTTATGGCTTGGAAGAAATATGATGGTGGTGTTGTCGATTTTGGTGATATCTGACTAGTTTGATGCATGGAAGGGAGTTGCATTTCTCTTGATGGTAAACAATATTGATGATGTTTTGTATATGCAGAGGCTTGAAGCATAATTATTTTTGAGTGTTGGTCAAATGGTTGATAAGGAATACAATATTCATTTGAAGGAAGGAAAGTGAAAAATATTGAGTTCCAGAAATGAAATTGCATCAGGTACAAAAAAAAAGGTAATATCTTTCACTTGAGTACTACTAGTAAAAGTTGTTTGATTTATCAAGTTGATGAGAAAGTTGGTTATGGCATAGGAGGTTGGTGTCTCATGTTAACTTTGATAATGTGTCAAGATAAAGTTCCACTAAGGCTGTAGAGAATCTACCTAAGTTGCGAAACCTACTAATGCAATATGTCGAGAATGTCAATTGGAAAGCAAACCAGAATTTCATTTCAGAGTAAAAAGAATTGTTCAAATGCATTGTTAGAGCTTGTGCATACTAATCTATGTGGTCCCTCTTAGGTCAGAAGTTTACAAGGTTACATGTATTTCATGTTTCTCATTGATGTTTATTCTATAATGGTATGGGTTACTTTCTTAAAGGAAATAACGGAAGCAACTGGAAAAGTTTGAATCTTTAAAAGAGCTATGGTTGAGACAAGAGAACATGTTTGAAGATTAAATATGAGATCAAATAGAGGTGGTGAATTCACTTGGGTGAATTTAATTCTTTTATGAAAACATGGAATAAGGGTAATTATCACCCGCGGACATGGCAAAATGGAGTTGTGGAAAGGAAGAACAAAATGATTGAAGATGTTGCTAGAACTATGATGCTAGAAGGAAATGTTCCTCATATCTATTGGAGAGAATCTATGAGTATTGTTGTGCTTTACATAACCGAGGGTACAAATCAAAGGTGATATTAGATACGATATTGCTTTGAGCTAATAATTTGATTAAAAAAGCCCTCTTATTAAATACTTCAAGATGTTGGGCGATTTTATATTAAGAGATGAAGACATAGGAAAGTTTGATGCTAGGAGTGATGAAGAGTATCTTTCTAGGTTATTCTATCAAGAAACCTCTAGTGTTGCGACAAAGATTAAAATGGTTGAAAGTGAAAATTTTAGGTTGATGAAGCCTTATGCTTCTGCACCATCCGGAACCTAGCGGATATGACTCTAATGATCAAGATGATATTACAAATGAAGGAAAGCAAGTTTAGACTACAAATCAAGTGCAAATCAATCTGGTAAATCAGGAGAATGAAGAAGAAGGAGAAACTAGTGAAAGAGCATATGAGAGATCAGAAGAGCCTGAAGTTGAAGAAAATCCTAAGAAGACTCTGAGGTTTGTAAGATTGAATCATTCAGAAGATCATATTATTGGTGATAAGAATAAAGGAGTCCAGACTAGGAGAAATCTTGCAGAAGAATATTGCTTGATTTCAAAAACTGAGCCTACTAGTGTGAATGAATCATGTAAAGATGAGCATTGGATTGAAGCAATGAAAGAAGAGTTAAAACATATTGAAAAGAATGATACATGGACTCTTGTTCTCAGACCTAAGGATAAAAAATGTAATTGGAACTAAATGGGTCTTTAGAAACAAACTGAATGAGCAAGGTGAAGAGATTAGAAACAAAACAAGACTGGTATGTAAAAGATATTCATAGATGGAAGGAAATGATTTTGAAGAGACATTTGCCCCTATTGCTAGAATTGAAGATGTAAGATTATTTCTTGCCTATGCTACTCACAAGAACTACAAAGTTTATCATATGGATGTAAAATTAGCTTTTCTAAATGGTGAATTAGAAGAAGAAGTGTATGTTGAGAAACCTGATGGATTCCAGTTGACTAATAAGGAAGATATGGTGTGTCGGTTGAAGAAAGCATTGTATGGACTCAAGCAAGCCCCTAGAGCATGGTATGTAAGATTGAATAAGTATTTGTTGAAGCTTGGATTTAACAAAGGTACTACTGATAGTAATCTATATTTCAAGATTGATCATGATAAAGATTTGAATGTTGAATTCTTTGTTGATGATATCATTTTTGGAGGAGATGATGGTTTGTGCATTAAGTTTGCTAATGAGATGCAGAATGAATTTGAGATGTCTATGATTAGTGAGATGAAATTATTTTTGAGATTGCAAATTACTCAGCTAGATAAAGGGATTTTTATATCTCAGTCCAAGTATGTGAAGGAATTGTTGAAGAAGTTAGGAATGGAAGATTCAAAGCTAGTTGGTACACCCATGGTGACCGGATGAAAGTTGACAATAGAAGATGATTCTCTGAAAGTAAATCAAACAAGATACAGATCAATGATTGGTGGATTGTTGTATTTAACTCAAACTAGGCCTAATATCATGAAAGTTGTATGTATTGTTGGAAGATTTCAAGCTAATCCAAAAGAATCTCATGTGACTATTGTGAAGAGAATTTTCAGATACTTGAAGGGAACTGTTGATTTTTTCCTTTGGTATCCAAAAGATGATGATCTTACTTTGAGTTCCTTTACTGATGTTGACTAGGAAGGAGATGTGAATGATAGAAAAAGTACTAGTGGTGGAGCATTTTTCTTGGGTAAGAATCTAATTTCACGGTTAAGTAAAAAGCAGAATGTCATTTCCTTGTCTACTGCAGAGGCCGAATACATTGTTGTTGCTAATAATTGTACTCAAGTATTATGGATGATGCAGATGCTGAAGGATATTAGAGTTGTATATGATGATTCTATTGCTATATTCTATGATAAATCAAGTGTTATTAACATTACCAACAATCTAGTGCTGCATTCAAAAACAAAACATATATCTATCAAGTTTCACATTTTGAGGGAGAAGGTAAGTGAAAGGAAGTCAGATTGGAGTATGTGCCTACTAAGGAGCAGATTGCAAACATCTTTACCAAGCCATTGCCTAAGGATACTTTTTAGTATCTCAGAGGGAAGTTAGGGGTGATTACCCCTCCTAATCATAACTAGGATGCAATGCAATGTGTGCATCAATCTGTGCATTTCACAGTTATATCTTGTTTCGGATTGATGTTGTGGTGGATGCTACTCAAGAGGAGTAGTCAGATGTTTAGAAATTCAAATATGTGGTTGAGAGCTTAGAGAAATTTGTCACTAATTTCAAAGGGGGAGAAGATTCATGTGAAAAATTGGTAAAAACTAGTGATTATTTGAAGAGAAGAGCCTTATGGGGTGAAAGATAATGTGAAAGTGTTGAGGAGAAGATGAGTCAAAACCTAAGCAGGAGTTAGTTGCGTTCATGGTATTTTTCACATCATGTGTTGCCATCAATGCCAAAGGAGGAGATTTTTGGATGTTGTGGTTTTTTTGCTGATATGTGGTTGTCATTGATGTCAACACTATTAGCATAAATGCATTTGAAGCTATATATGTCAAGCATATTAAGAAAATTATAAAGAAATAAGTTGCAGGTTGTCAGTGGTAAGTTGAAGTTCATTTTTTTAGTATGTTTTGTACATCAATGATCAAAGGTTGTGGACTAAAGGGTTTCTTGATGAGTGTATCTTGTTTATCCATGTCAATTTTCAAATATCCGCATGAAGATTTGATCGAGTTATGAAGATTTCCATTCAAATAGTTTCTTTGTTTCTTTAGTCAGTGTTCCTAATTGAGGATGATACTATTTCAGTTAGTTCAGTTGCTACAGATGCTTCTCTAGTGGTTCATGTTGCTTTTGGATGTTTCTAGATCGTGCTCTATCTTTTTTGCACATCCACATTGATTGTTGTGATCATGGTTGGAGATTTTCTCTTGTGTGTTCATGTTTTTCTTGTCCTTGGCTGACATAGTGTTGAAGTGTGTTGTGGATATTCGAGGAGTAATTAATTGAAGTTTTTTTGTGTCAGAGATATTGTTTTTGGTCCTCACTAAGTTGTTTCTAACTTTGGTTTATTCACATTGATAGTCTTTAATGATTTGGGCTAACAGTTTATATTCATTTTATTATTTCTTTGTGGCTGACTTGTAGCAATGAAATCTCATGTTGTGGATATATAAGAGTGATTTTTTATTCGAATTGAAGTGTGTGAATGTATGCCAGTGGATGTCGAGTGTGTGTGTATGCGTGAATATCATCCAAAGGTAGAGCAGAGTGTGAA
>VDFB02215402.1:0-10975 GCA_007258455.2 Sequoia sempervirens
ATTCTATGATTTTTTTTTTACTATCAGTTAAACCCAGAAACACAACTAAACAGTGAAAAATTCGATTTATAAATATCAGATTTCTGCAATCATTCTATGACTTTTTTGACTGTCAGTTAAACCCAGAAACACTAATAAATAGTGAAAAATTAATTTAGTTTCTACTTAGTCCAAAAAACTCGGAAACGACAACTTTCGTTGAATTCCGCGTTATCTTCTAGTTCCAGAAAAAACAAGGTTTTGGATAATTGAATGATTAAATCTGAACTAAGGCAATATTCTCATCCGACCAAGAAGATAACTACCAGAAAAATCTATTTGACATATAATATAGACCAAGATATCCCTGCTCAACTACCAAACACTGGAAATACTGTACATGGATCAAAATAAACTCTTTCTTTTCCCAAAAGCTCTTCCTTGATAATAATATATGACTTTTTTTAATGATGGGTAGGCTCAACGCCTGACCATCATACATTATCTGAAGCAAAAAAGTATAGAAAAGAGCAATTGGCATGCGTACAGCCAGACTCTGCAACCTTCGCCAGCATCCTCCTTGCCTATGCCAAAATGGGAGCTTTTGAACGGGGTATGGACATCCACCAAAGCATAAAGAAATCAGCATAGACAAGGCACGTTAACTGTTTGACAAAATGCCTCTAAATAATGTGATCTCATGGAATGCCATCAACAACGACACATTTCACACTGAGGCAAGCAACCTCAAACAAATGAGGAATAAGAGAAAAAAAAAACTGCTCACAAATCTATAGAGATGGGTGCATATTATGTAAAACATATAATCCACCGAAAACCCATGTGGGTGCTAAAGCTAAGAAAGTTTAACGGGTAAGGAAGATGAGAAATTAAAACAGAGGAATCATACTATGAGAAATTAAAACAGAGGAATCATACTTTTTTGGCTGCTTTGACGCCGCTATTGGTTTCCGCTCCTCCAAACTCTTCTTTGCTAGTATTGACCTTACACTTCTCCAATTTGGCGAGCTGCACCCTGAAAATAAGATTTCAATAGGGTTTTAGAGTATGCTTACTAAAATGAAAGTAATGGCGAAGAGCATATTTAGGTTTTAATCACAGCAGGTTAAAATTTGGAAGAGGGCAAACGACTTACATGAATTTTCTGCACAAATTGTGTCAAGCTGTCAACAGTGCCGATGAGAAGAAAACCCTAATGCCGTCCACTGCCGCCTACCTCCCCGTTTGCAATGACTGCTACGCTGCGTACGTGGAGAAGCAAAAGCAAAGCAGCATTAAATGGGAAGCCACTCGGATATTTTGGCTGGGAGATTGATCAATGGTTGCAGATGCGTCGAACTTTTTGCCTCCCGCCTCAGTATTTTGCAGCCATTGTTGTGGCTCTTTTCTTGGAAAATGAGAGGTCGCTTTTGGGAAATCAAAATATCTTATTCGCTTCCGTGCTAAAGTGGGTAAAGGGACTGTAAAAGCAAAGGCATTGGGACTCCGATTGTTCAGAACGCAGTCGTTTCAGAAGACATGGTGGCGTACTGTAACAGGTTGTCACGAGCCTTCCGTGGGTTCTCCTCTGCCCTAAAGTAGCCGTTCAGTGTTTTTCAAGCCATTGGTTCCCCGTCATTCAAACTTCATTGTCACGACGTGCCTTTCGTGGGTTGTCCTCTGCCCTAAAGTAGCCGTTCAGTGTTTTTCAGGCCATTGGTTCCCCGTCATTCAAACTTCATCTTTGCCAATAAGGAAACCTAGTTTACGACCTATATCATTCAAACTTCTGTCTTTGTCATCCGCACATTGGGAAGGAAACCTATATGAAATGAACCGGTTGATTTTGAGCATCGATGGTGCAAATTATTTAAAACAATTAAAACCATCCCAACCATTGAATTTGCATTGTTTTTCATTCATCATATCGAAAGGTGAGTAAATTCAAGTCATATCAGTAAATGCACCATTTTTCATTCGCGATTATTCAGCTCATGGCGCTTCCATTTAAAACTCTAAATTGCAACAATTGCCCTTTTCCGTCATTCGCGTTTAAGCTTATATTCAATTTGCCGTAGCTTGAAACTTTTATTTAATGTAAGTACCTATATTATATATAAGTTTTTTTGGTTTAGTTTGTTGTTTATTATATTAAGTCATTTTTTTAAATAAGTTAAATAAAGAAATTTAAATATTTATTTTATTTTATTATAATATATGTTTATTTTGTTATTTAATTATATAATACATATTTTATATTTATTTAGAAGTTTAATATTATTTTTTATATATTCATTGATATATTTATTTTGTATAATTACTGTTATAATTATATTTATTATTTAATTTAATCTATTATATATAAAATGATTTTAATTATTATATTTTATAGTAGTAATTAAGTGCAATAATCATCATGGGTATAATTCTAATATTATGTACTATATATCTATTTATTTTAAATATAATTAGTGTTATATTTATATTTACTAGCGCTTGCACCTATAGGAGGTTCAAGGGATAGCCCATAGAAAAGTAAAGGAAAAAATTAAATATATTTTAACATTATACAATTAGTTATATAACAATATAAATATATACACATTTTGATTATAAATATGAATTTTAATTTATACAAAGAAACATTGTATCATATTATTAGTTACATAATTTTGTTGATTTTTAAAAAAAAAAAAAACAATTGACCCTGAGATTCTCATTTACAATGCGACTGGTTTGCTATAGAATTGGTTAATGCGGTAGGGAAGAGGGATAATGTGGTGCCATAGTGATGGTGACGTGCCCCTGCAAATTCTAGTCTTTAGTGTGGTATAGATTTATGTGCCTCTCAATTTTCTCTCCAGGCTCACACCTTCTTGCTCTCTCAAATCAACCATTATTTCCAAAATGGATTATTGACATTTATATTATATGATTCGGTTTAGAACTTCTAACAATATATTATATAAATTATAAAATATTATATATTATTATTTAAAATAAAATTAAAAACTTCTTATAATAATTAATAAAATAATATATACTAATTTAATTACTATTATTTTTCAATTTTAAGTATACTTATCATTAAATTGAAAATAATTAATTTTATATAAATTACATACAATATAATTTAAAATTGTATAAGTTTTTATTATAATATAAAAATATATTAAAAACATTTTTTTTATTATTATTATCAAAATATATTATGATTAAATTAGCCATAAATTTGGGGTTCACCCTTGGTAGTAATGATTAAGTCACAAGCCTGATGATAAGGCGTCATAGGTTAAGCTCTCCCTAGCAGCTCGAGGAAGGCTTCATTGGGCGGTCGAAGGAGGAAGAAAAACTCCTTGCAGTGCGAGGAGAGATTGCCAAGGTGGAAGTTTGTTGGAAGCAGGATGGAATTTGATGGTGTTGTTGAGCTTTGTTGGAGGTGTTACCTATTTTCACTAGAGCTCAACAGTGAAATTTGGATAAATTCATCATTTATAGAGTACAAAAAAAATTTCTTTTATTTTGTTGATTAGTTCTATTGATCATCATTGAGATCATCTTACATATGAGTCATAGTTTTTGTGCAAATGTTTAAAACAGAAAATTGAGAAAATTTGCATAGTGATGCTTTTATTCATTTTGTGAAATGTTGAATCTCGCACAAGCCACGAGAGTAACTGAGATTGTTTCTGACAATCAAGAGATGAATACAAAATTTAAATGCACAAGCTACACAGCTGAAAATAACATAAGAGTAAAGGAGAGAAGCAATTCATCATTGTCTGTAATGATGAATCACTTCGTTGGTGCTTCTAGCCGTCGTGCCTCCAAGCAGTTGCAGCCTCGCTTCATCGCTCTGTGTACCTGCAAAATCGTTAAGGAAATGGTATTAGAGTTATACTCTAAGCAATGGTGAATTACTTTCTGCCTTACGCCTATGCTACAGACAGGAATGTAATTTGCATTAAACTGAGCATTCATCAGATAATTGCAAAAAATTAGAGAAGAGGGAATGTAAATCAATGGAAGCTTTTAGCTTCTTATATTTTGCTGTCATGTTTGTTTCAATGTGCAGGAACAGGTTTATCATGTTTGAGTTCATTTCATCAGATATGTGGAGTAAAACGGGCTCCCACAAGGGTTGAGCCCGACATATCGAAATGATACACTCTCAGGTTACATATGAGAGTTTATTAATGTTGTCAAAATTAGTCATCAAAAGAGCTAAAGAAATAGTCGAATAAACTTTATTTCAAACAGATTCAAGAAAAGCAATTTGAGCATATAGTATGACTTTGCTCTTCATTTCAAGAAAGGGTCAATCAATGTTGCATCCATCAGTTTCATTTTTTTTTGTTTATGCTCTACTTTATATTTTTCACATTACATCTAAATAAAGTGTTGAGCCTCTTTGCATTGAAGAGAAACATAATATTCGAGTGTTGGAATGCTTTCATAAATCATATCACCGTATAGAACAGATTTGCAACAGTCCAAGTTTTTACAAGTTCTTCAACAGAAAGCAGCAAATTCTATTTTAAATCAGCATTTAATTATAACGGAAAATACAAATATGCATTATCTTTTACCAAACAGAACAATCTAATGTTACAAGCTAATGTTATATTCTGGCACATCTTGCTGAGTGTGTTTCCATCATAAAATACAGCCATGATTTGGGGAACAAAGGATGTTCATTATCTTGCTTCAAGTGAGCTTGAGAGATAGCACAATGACAAGCATATGAGCAGAAATTGAACAGTATACAAAAATTTCCGAGTAAGTTTCTTTTATGATGACAGTTCCACATGAGTCAGATACAAGGAGTGGCAAAAATGATGTATTTTTCCTGGAGTAAGCCATCATTTGTACAATAATGAATGACCATAGTCAATAATTTAAAGGAGAACTTACACAAGACAGTGAGATGTTGACCAACTAAAAATTTATCTCAGCCGGAATGAGTTTTGAAAGTATGTATACCAGTCATATCATGTTACAGGAGCTTTCAATGAAAAATTTATACTGTGCAAATAACAGATGGGAGGTAACTATGGTAATCTCAGATACTGGTTGTTTTTTAAATGCTGTTATTTCAAGGTAGTTGTGATACAACCAATATAGAATTGTCTCAACTGGAAATTAACTAAGCATGTGATGCACAAAGGGTTTTGTTCAAGGAGACATTAAAGAAAAATGATTTATTGTAAGATACAAATCAATAAATATTTACCCAGAATGCCTTAAGCCATGGCCAGTAATGACAGTAACAATCATAAATTTCTGAACAAAGGCAAAGTAGTGATGGCTGAATTTGTGTAAATACCAGGTATGAGGAGTACAAAAGCTTTATGTATTACATATGTATAATGTATTTACCCAGATCAAAATTATTTGCCGCAGCCTAAGTATTCAATGAAGTGCTTTGAAAATGAACAAGAGTGCTCAGATCTGTACAAAGAAGACTTACCAGGTAATTTTTTAGAGAATCTTCAAGAAATCAACAGAAGGCAGCATTATGAATGTTATGAGAAATACCCAGATACAAAAAAAAATACCCATAATGAAATGCTAGTGTTTTTCTCAAGTTCGCTCAGAAATGTCTTTGTGATGTTAAAGAAACAGATTTCTCTTACCCATTTAGGGATTTTACTCTAAAAATATGACTGGCAGAATGATTTTATCAGTTTTAGCTACAAGCGCTCCAGAATCATTTAGGTATGCACTTATAAATGGCAGAAGAGATGATATATATTTGCCACAAATTTCTATATTGGAGAATATTAACAGAAAAAGAAATGAAAATCCGATTTACCTTTGTCTTTTGAGGGCGACCAAGATTGAGGTGGAGGATCTGAAAAGACTCAGTGATATCTAGTTCCATTTCCAGCTCTCATAGCGACCAGAACCAACAGTGATGCAAAGATTAACAGAGACAAAGAAATGATACAGAAAAACATCAGATTAAATCATGGCCGCGGCTGTATGAATCAGAAAATGATTCAAAATGGTAAGAGGTTTGCATTTTTATGAAAGATCAAGGCCATTACGCATTTTTACCCTGTTGAGGTTCTTCAGAAACAGCAAAGCATAATAAATTTCGAGCCTTAGCATCAAGGAAATTTCAGAAACCCTACTCATGGCGGCTGACTTCCTCCAGAAGCTTCTCAAAAGTCAAAAGACATAATGATTTTAGGGTTCATGTTTTACCTTATTCATTCGCCTTAAATTCTTTTTGATATTTTTGCAAATGATTTTCAATAAATCATTTTGTTTTTAATTGTCTCCATGGTCACGTTTTGAGATCAATAAGTCTAGCAAGTGGTTGGCTTTGTCAAATAATAATGAAGATTGGTGTAAGGTTTTATGGCCAGAAATTTAAATCATTTCCTAATATATGTTGAGTAAAGTGTATAAAGCTATGAGGGGAAATTCAATTTTTGCAAAAGGAATTATTCTTAATTGTTTATTTGCATTAAATCTTGTAAGCTAATTAATTAAATGATATTTCTTAAATCATTTAATTAATTTAGTATTTTAAAATGCAAATAAATAAATGTTATATAAAGCTGAGTTATAACTATTGTCTTAAACTGAAGATTGATTGTGCAAAAGTGGACTTTAGAGAGTTGCATGGAAGTAGGATTGAAGTGATACAAAATAAAGAGCAGGTTTTGCATTCTTTAAGCCAGCCATTTTTCAAGAGTTTTTTCAGTCAGGTTCGAGGTTGCAGTTGATTTATTGTAATTAGCTGGTTTGAGTTGGTGTTCACTCATTTTTGCATGAGTTTGAGCCACTTTTTTAGGGATTTTCACTTGTGCTCAGATTTCACATTGTAATTGTCATCTTTTCACTTTCTGATCACTTTGAGTTGCTATTCATGCACTTTGGAGTGCCTTTCATATTGTATATATTGAAAAAGTTTATCTTTTTCAATCTAGTTCTTGTTTTTCAGCCTTTGCACTCTGCAAAGCGAATCATCTTGTAACTCAGCATTTATTTACAGATTAATACAACAGTGTTTTTACAGGTTCAAATTGTGTTATTGCAGAGAATTCCTTTAAGTTTCAGTATTTTAGAATTCTCCTTCAAGTTTCAAGCATCCTTTTCATGTGGGATTGATCGAAATGATTATTGTGTTTGCAATTTATGAAACCTTTAAATGTTTCTTTCTCCTTAATGAATTTTGTATGCATCCCAGTTTAAGTCCACTAGTTAAACATTGTGCTAATCAATAATTGAACAGTCTAGTTGTGGGAATTATATTTTCCTTCTATGATTGTTTCTTTAAAAGCCTTTGTTTAAAACATTCAAGTGTTTAAGCTTCCAGATCTAGTTGTGCAAATGAAAATAGTGAGTAATTGTTCTGTGAGTTAAGTCTGCATATTGAATACTTCGGTGCATCACCATAGTTAAAGTTTCATGGTTCATAATTTAGTAATAGTCTTTCTCTCTTTTCCAAACAAAATACTCAGTTATTAACCAGAAAATTAAATAGGAACTAGCCTAGAATCTGGAGGTCTAATTCCTTATAGGATACCCACAGCTTGGAATTAGTTCCAATGTTTCAACAGATTGCTGAATTTCAATATTCAAGCATTCAGGTGCAATATGATTGACAACAGTTTTTGTCTTGGTAGGAAAGGTGCTTGATGGTTAATGACAAAGTTGGCAACTGTGTTGAACGAACAGGATTACCAATGGTTGAGATCCATGGTTGCCCGCCATCGCGTGATCAGAAGTTGCAAGATCTTTATCGATCACGATATCGCAGGCGAGCACCACGTGGATTTCCTTGGCAATGCATAGTATGGTGGGCCCTTATTGCCATGATGGAGATCGTGTCAGTTTGTTATGAAGGAAGTCATTCGATCATCTAATCAAAGTGAAGGATCGACAACTAGTATTTGAATCTGCATCAAATGTGATTACAAGGTTCTATTCTGTAATTTCATATTTCTTTTTAGCCCTCCTAGAGAACTAAAAAATCAAGATTAAAGCTGCCCTCCTAGAGAACTAAGTGTTGAAGAGAGCCAAGATACAAACACCAGATAGATGGCATATAGGTCATTTTTAGCAAACAATGAATTTTGATATACAAAGACTCAGATGCATGTATTTTGATGGAGTAAATGAAGATATCTAAGTTGCGGATTAATATTTTGGTATCAGTTGTTTGTTAAATTTATGCAGTTATTTGATTGTCTCCATTTTGATGCTTCTCTATTGTTTAAATTGATATAAAAAAATTATACTCAGTTTATCATTGTACATTTTCTATATATGTGTGATATGGTTATTCGGTTATCTAAAGTAGGGATTAAAATATTTTAATCAATCACAACAATTGGGAAGTGTTACTTGGATTAATAAGAAGAATCACATAACTAGAATTTCCATTCTATCTCAAGAAGAGTTTGTCAATTATTCACTTGCGTTTACACAAGTTGTAAGCAATTTTTGTGCTGGCAGTTTGAATTATTGCCATTATTGAAAAGCCACATTTGCAGATATTCATTAGAGTCCATATGCCCAATAAGACGTGAGTCTCCTTGTATTCTTTATAATTTTCATTATTCTTATTTATTTTACACTTACATTTACAAATGCACATGCATAGCCATTTCTTTGCTTTCATTTATTTCTCATGTAGTTTAATAGTTTGATCAATTTCCATATTATATGTGTTGAAGACTTTAGAATTTCAATTACATTAATTTATGAATATGTTGTATCCTATAACACTACAAAACCATATGCTCTTTGGTACTTGCATTTAGAAATACACATTTATATACATAGATATAGATTTCTTTAATGATATGTTTGCATTCATTGTTCTGAGGAGGCATCGATAATTGCATTACATTTACATTTAAAATACATACATACATACATACATACATATATATATATGTATGTATGTAATGTGTGTATGTATATCATTATATTAGGTGTTCAAAGCAATAACCCATTAGGTACGCACATGGATGAAATTCATAAAATTAGATCTTCCATACATATTTTATTAAAACCCTAGGCTTGAACCTCTCATTTCATATGCTTTTCTTCACAAAACTATTGAGGACAACAGCTATACCTTCTTTATTTCTCATCCTACACCTATTCATGCATCCTACAATTACAACAGTATCCATGGGGCCTCTTACACAAGCTACAGTAATCACAAAAAGTATAAGAGCCCCTTTATATCATGTTTGGACTGCAAAACCCTCAAAAATAGGATAACTAGGTTGTATGCAAAGAAATGAAGCTTTCTAACTCAAATCAATGCCCTAAGTCCTCAAATCAGATTCAAATCAAAGCTAACACATATCTTCACAACTTGGAATTGATTTCACATCAAAATATAGTTGCATGTGGCAGATGCAGTCAATAATGGGAAAATGCAAAAAGGGGAATTTTTTGAGAAAAACCACTTGATTTCGAGATGTCAAAAGCTTGTATTTTAAATCCTCAACCATAAACAGCCATGACAATGATCACTTTATGCATTTTATAGGCCTTTACATGTCAACCACTAAACAACCACCTCTACAACTGACTTTTTAATCTTCTATGATCACATGAAACATAAAAACACACTAATTTCAAGGTTGTTAACATCACTATTGAAATGTTTTAATTTTTTGACCTTTCAAATTAAAGTACATCATTAAATTAATTATGCTTGTAAAAATTAAAAACATCATGAATTAATTATGTAACATAAGTCAATTATAATTCTATCAAAATGAATATCAAATAGATGAAAATATAATCCACATAACTCATACACATTTCAATGTCATTGATCTTCTTCTTCATCCAACTCTTTATGCGTATCATCCTATCCGGATTCGACATTGTAAGGATTGGTCACACCATCATCATCACCATCAATGATAGTTTGATAATGTCATCCACCTGAGGATATCATCTTCACGCCAGACATTAACTCCTACATCTCATCTTGATCTGGTTCCTCCTCTTTGACATCTTCGTCAGGGACATCATCAGCTAACCGTTGATCCTGATCATCATCTACATCATCTTCTAGTTCTTCGGTATCTTCTTCTTCCACCACATTATACTTTACCATCCTTCCTCTTGGATCATGTCTAACAACAAATGACCAACCCGGTTTACCTAGAACCTCTAAGTAAAATACCTGCTCACATTGGCTTGGAAGAACATAGGGCTCATTTTTAGCTCGCTCGATCAACTTTGTATTAACCATGGTAAATCCATTATCATGTTCAATAATAGTTCTCTTAGGATCATTTTCATTCAATGCGTAGCACATTGCCTTGGGATGATGAACAAAATTATCGAAGGACTTAAATTCACACTCCAGTATATCGTCGAAATCCCATAGTATCGTTTAGGGCTTGGATGTATGTAAACTTCTAGATGAAACATTAGTCACGAAAGGCTACAATTATACTAGAATCACAAAGTTTCTTCATGTCATCCAACATTTTGATTTGAAATTTACGACCATTGCACCACATAGCCTTGTGGTGTTTCACCTGCAATATGTCAAACATGTAAAAATTATTGCAATATTGTCAGTTGATAAACATATTTATTCTTGGCCAAATGTACACAAAGAAAACAATCTCAACATATATATACATCAATATAAATGAAAATAATTAAATAATATGGGTGATTCATATATTTAGACGTACCTTTTTATCTCTTAAACCATATGCTAAATCAATTTCCCTTTGTGTAACATTGGAATCTCCATTACAATGAGCTTCTTTAACCAATGAAGCCACACCTTCCCATGTTAATGCACAACCAGATTGTTGACATCGTTCAATCCATACCGTCATTCAATCAAGATTGTTTGCGACATACAAATGTAGTGCATCCCACTCTTGACCAACTATATCAAGAAAAATTGAAATTCACAAAAGATGTATAATTAGTTAAATACCACAGTATGTGACCTTAATTTATAATTGATGTATATTGAAGATCAAAA
>VDFB02215403.1:0-56067 GCA_007258455.2 Sequoia sempervirens
GCTAAGTCCCTCTCACTCCACCCCCTTCTCTCCCACTCCCTCTCTCTTAAACTCTCACTTCCACCCCCTCTCCCTCTCTCCAAACTCTCTATCTCTCTTAAAGTTCTCCCTCCCACTAAAGACATACATAAATACATACATACATACTTACATACATACATGCATAATATATATGTACATACAATCCTACATACATACAAGCATATATGTACATATGTAGATACAATCTTACATTCATATAGGCATACATAAAATATGTACATGCATTGATATATACATGCATACATATAGACATACATACATACATACATGACATACAAGCATACATGTACATACAAACATACAAATATATAAACATACATTCAATAGAGTAGCATTTAACATAAAGCAAGACATAGCGCGAGCTCATTATACCACACTCACATTATGTCTTGCTAGACATGTCCCTCACAAACACAAAAACCATGTCAAAACTAAGATATATGTGAGCACACTTATAACACACGTGTGTTATATCTTTCTTTGGGAATCCCCAAGCCTTGGGCTTGGTATTTTCCTTGGAATACCAACCCAAAGGCTTGGAGGGAATTCCCAATGACCAGAGATGTGTTTTTCAAAATTCTACAATATTTCACATAATCGGGTTCATGCTCACCATCGATTGCATGTGGTTCAATGTCCAACAAATAGAACACTTGGGTAATGTTAGGTTCTCTCTTAGCTATCCAATGATGTAATTTTTTTCACTTTTTGACAATGTTAAGCCTTTCATCCATAATTTCTTTTGTTTGTGTCTCTTTTTTGGACAAAAGTAGTGTTTGGTGTTTTTTTGTTATAAATTAACGTTCATAAAAATTTCAAATAAATTACATTTTAGAAACTAGACTCCATTCTACAAATTAAAAAAAAAAAAAAATTCAATTAGTTTCCAAAATTTGTAGGGGTAGCATGACCAAAATTTCATTTTTCAGGAAGTGTCCACTTAGAAAATTAGTAAAAAATCAAATATTCATTAAAAACTTATCAAAAAAATCATGCATCAACTACATATTGTTAGCTAATTTCTCATTAGAACAATTTTAAAAATACTAAAAAAAAGTTCACCGTGCTAGGGATGTACAAAAGTTGCTATGTTATGTTTTTCTGACAAAAACAACACCAATTTTTGTACGTCCCTCTTTTTAACCCCTTAATCTCAACCAATTTCAAAATAAATTAGTAGTTTAGAAAGTAGACTCAAAGCACTTTGATCCTTGTTTTTGTTCCATCTCAAAATTTTGAGTGTAACTATCCTCAATTTCACGTCCAAGATCAGTATTTCCTAATTTCAGAAAAAGTGGCCACTTAAGCCTTCTTTTTGGGAGCCATCTTTTTGCACTTATCTGAATGTTAATCAACATGTTTGACCATGACCAAGACTCAAGATTTTGCATTTAAAGTTTTGTTTTTTGTTGATTGTTGTACTTGTTTTAATTTTTGTTACCAAAGGTTAAAGGTGATGATTAATTTATTGTGTGAAATTTTATTGCGGGTGAAAGTGAGATGGGGATGAGTGATTATTTTTTTGGAATATTTTAATGTTTTTGAATTTTTAAAATCTATGAGGTTATTTTTGGTATTTTGGGGTTTTATAATTTTTTTAAGTTTTCAACATGTTATGAGGCTATTTTGGCTTTATGAAGATATTTGAGTCTGCTTTTGGGTTTTCAAATTTTCTAAATGTTTTGGTTTTCAAAATTTCCAAAAGTTTTGGTTTTCCAAGGTTAGACCAAGAGAACATGACCTAAGGGTGGAAAGACCTATCCCTCAAGGGCTCATAAAAGATGGCATTTCCTATGTAACTACATAGAGGCATTGTAGTTCAATTGACCCTGACAAGTGACCATTTATTATGGGATATGAATATGATATGAATATGATGGACTGATAATTTATTAAGGTGGACCCTAAAGAATTGAACTAGGCCTAGAGGGCTCATCAGTGATGGCCTCTCATATGTACACATGTAGAGGCAATGTAGTTCGACTATTAGACTAGGATATTAGCACTTGATGGCTAATAATGTTTTGATTTTGATGTTTTTGACCTTTTTATGGAGTTTTGACTTGATTTGGATGTTTTTGAATTTTGAAATGATTTGGATGTTTTTTGAGTTTGACATGATTTGAATTTTTTTGAGATTTTGAAGTGTTATGGATGTTTTTGAGATTTTTAAATGTTATGAATGTTTTTTGGATTTTGAAAATAACCTTAAGGGAATATACAAGAACCCAATCCAATGACATAGGTATAGGAATATACCCCTAGTATGATGTGATAGAATACCTCGATATAGGTAGGACAAATTGACCTTAGGAAAATGCCTAGAGTACTAATGGGGATAGATACTCACTAAATACCAAGCTATGATATAGATGTGGATAGATGGAGGAATGAGAGGATAAATATATGGAAGATGAATGCCATGGATGGAGTACATGGATGTATGATTTTATTATGATTGAAGGATAAGAAAAAAGAGTATATGATAGATGAGAGATGGTGCTTATTTATGCAAGGTTCCTATTTTCTAGGTTTTCACCAAGGTACTTTCCCAAAGCACCACCAAAGTGGTTTTCACTAGAGGATGGTTTTTCTCTTTACTAGTTTGATCCTTTTTTTATTTTTCTTGGATTTTTCATTTTTTGATTTTTTTTTGGGAGTTTTTAGATTTTAGAAATACCCCTCATGGGCTAGTCATAGAACTTTTTGAGATGCATGTCGTTGATGGGTTCTTGCAAGGGTTATCCTTCAGGTGTTTCTAGTTGATAATCTCTTAAGCCATAACTTGTTGTGAAAATTAAAGGCCCTAACCAATTTGGCTCAAACTTTCCCATGCAGTATTGATTTAACATATCCTTCTGATTTTCATTTAGGACAAGATCCCCTACCTAGAAGCATCAACCTTTGATCCTTTCATTGTAACTTCTTATGACTCTATTCTAATTGTCTTGTAGGTGATTAAGTGCTTCGAGGTGATGTTCATCCAACAATTTTAGTTCATTCAGCCTAGATACTCTATATTCTTCATCTGTGATGAGATGATGCAATGAAACCCTTAGTGACAAGAGCTTGAACTCAATAGGTAGGATGGCTTTAATTCCATAGACCAAGGAATAGGCTATAGCACTAGTAGGTGTGTGGATGCTAGTTTGGTAAGCCCAAAGAGCAATTTAATTGTAGGTGCCAATCTTGGCTAGTGTCATTGATTGACTTCAGGATTTTAATAATGATTTTATTAGAAGCCCCAACTTGATTGTTTCCTTGGGGGTAATAGGGGGTGGAAAAGTGATGTTGGATATTGAATTAATGACATAGATCACAAACATCTTGGTTTTTAAAAGGTGTTTCATTGTCTATGATAATGGCCTATGGAACACCATAGTGGCAAATGAGATAGTTTAGGATGAACTTGGATATTTAATTTCCACTTATGTAGGTCATGGGTATGGCTTTGATCCACTTGGAAAAGTAATATGTGGCTATGATTATGAACTTATGACCATTTGAGGAGGTAGGCGTGATTTTACCTATGAGGTCAAGTCCCCATTGTGAAAAATTCCATGGTGTGGTGATGGGCTTGAGCTCTTGAGCTTGTGCATGGATGAGGTCCCCATGTTGTTGACATTGCAAAATGATGCAGGAGAATCGTGCTCCACCTCCCCTTTGGTCAGTGTTTCTCCCTCATAGGCAGAACTTTGGCTTATTGACATGAGGTTCCTACCTGCTCCAATGAAAGAAAGATGATGTTCATGGATTGAAGGTCATCAATGCGATGGGGTGTCATTGGTAGGACCATGTTCCATGTCCTAGCGATGACCTGATGGTGACAGATTGTAATAGTTTCATTGGCGTGAGTGTGTAGTAACGGCAGGACATCAATATTTGTCTTAGCAATGGGGTGATCAGTGTGAGGTGGTCATATTGGCGGGACCATGTTTGTTGTCCCCTAGACAACTTGATGAGTCACAAAGCAAATGAAATCAAGGAGAATTATGGATATCAATAGGACAGGGAAGCAAATCCCTCTGATAGAGCAACAAGACATGTATCGGTGTGAGGTTATTGGCGTCCCTTTGACGGGGTGATATTGACATTACTAGAGTGTTTCAGTGAAACATTGGAGGAAGTCCCTTCGACGAGCTGACAAGTGATGGAACGACATCTCGTTAAAGTCTCATAAGTGAGATGGGTGTTTTGGGGAGAGATGTTTGGAGGTCTCTTCAACTAGGCTATGGACGGGAATGAATAGGACAAAGAAGATGACCATGGTGGGACCAAAAGGGAAGTGACAAAGATAAAATTTAATGGCGTGTATGGACAACTGGAAGATGGTGATAGGATGATTGGTAATTTGCATCCTTGTTGCAAATTACAAATGGTGATGAGGATAGTGATCAACGATGTTATGGTGGTGGTGATTTTAGGAAGACACACATGGTTTGGTGTGAGATGCATTGGAGTCTGTTCAATATTCTAACAAGGCTTTATCATTGTGACTTGGTAGTTTTGGAGGGAGATGAGCCAGAGTATTGGAAATTTTTTGATGGCAATAGATACATAGATATGGTCAATGACAGTGGATAACAAATGTAGTCACAACACTTGGCAAGGTGAGATTTGATGCCATTCCACATCATTGTTGTGGAATACATGTTCATTGGTCGATGATTGAAAGCTATTGATAGCGAGGTAACTGTAGGGTGATACTACTTGACATAGGAGTGAAGAATGACTAGGTTGACATGCATGAAGAAAATAGTATATAACAATAGGAGTCAGCTAGAGTAAGCCAGAGTAGGAAAAGTTGAAGAACCATCTTGACGGTTAATAGGAGAGAGCTTGAAGAAGAGAGCAAGGAAAGGTATCCTGCAAAGAGATGTGGAAGCTAAAACAAACCATCTTAGAAATGGTGCATGAAAAGAGGTGAAGTAGCATAGAGAGCTCGAGGGGAAGAGCTTTAGATAATAAAGCGTGATGTGAAGTGGAATAGGGGATTTCTATGGAGATGTGAATTTCTAAATGTAATTTGTTTCAAATAAATGAAAGAAGAGTTGTTTTTGTCAATCTGTGTTATGTCATAGTTTGTGTTGGCTATGAGATTGTGATGGCATGACAAGGCCCTTCGATCTCATCTACGTTAATTGGTATTAGAGTAGGTTGTCTTGAGTCTATAACAGAGTGCCAAACATGAGGCAGTTGCAGTAGGTCCTGTGAATGTGGGTTGAAGTTAGAAGACTTGCGGGTGATGAGCTGAGAAGAGTTGTGGAAAGGAATGTTTGTTGTAGGCATGAAAGAGGGTCTGTAATTGCTATCCTCCAGAATACATAAAGTTGGGTAGAAGGTGTAGAGTTCCTCTACTGAGAGAAGGTGGGTAGAGGAAGCATCTTCTAGAATCCTTGTTGGGTAGAGGATAGTTGCGTGAGTGAGGTATTGTGAAGAGAAATACCTGTAACTTTAGAGGATTTGAGTTCTAGAAGAGATTGTTATAGGTGAGAAGAGACTTGCAACTGTAGAGAGCTTGAATCCTAAAGAGATTTGTTTTAGGAAGGACCTGTGACTGCAAAGGGTTGATACCCTAATAAAGAAGGAGAGATTGTTGCAAGGAGGAATTGTAACTACGAAAGGACTTGCGAGTTCTTGAAGATGTCTTGGAATAAGATGATAAGATAGGTCATGAGGAGACTAGTGATAATTCCATTTTAGGAAGAGTATTGGGAAAAGATGAGAGGAAGGAAGTTGATCATAGAGTTGAAAGAGGTCGAAGTGAAATTAGATTCCCTTGAGGAAAGCTTGGGAATGAAGGAACACATTATGGAAGATGAAGAGAAAGTTTCCATAAAGGAGGCACCCATGGATACAACTTGGTCTTTTGATTTATTTGTTAGTAATTCATTTGAAGTTGTGAATGTAGGTATGGAGAAGGTTGAGAATAAGACCTTGCAGATGATGAGAGAAGGAATCATGCAATGTGGAGAACATGAGGTACATTACATAGTACCTACAAATGAAGAAAGAATTGAAGATGAGGTCAAGAGAAGATTAGTTGTAGAAGTGTGTAAAGAAAATATTGTTCTAGATATGAAGAATGAAGAAAGAGGAGAGATTGCAACCGAGGTTGTAAGGGTTGAAAATATTTCTAGACCTTTGATGGATGGGAGGAAGAAAATGTGGGGGTATCCCACACAAGTAGAGAAGATGCTAAGCCACAGGTTGTAGTGATGGCATGTGAATGGAGTGATTTGTGTGAAATGGAAGAAGGGTGTTCGCAAGTTCAAATAGTGAGCACAAATGGTCCCAAGTTTGATGGTGGGATTGAGGAAGACAAAGATGAAAGGTTGTGGAGAGAAGAAATGAGGATAATCCAAATTTATTTGGATGCTAAATGAGAAAAGTTGATGAAATAGAAGAAATCTGTCACACCAAGAGAAGATGGTGATGAAGAGTCTGTCGAGGCTCATGATTTTTATAACCCTTTTTGTAGTGGTCTTTGCAAGAAATAAAGAGGTTACAATAGGATGTCAATTCTGTGGCATCGAAGAAGAAATCCTCATACAAGAGGATAAGGAAGGAAAAAGAAGAGATAAGCTTGCAGTGGAGTTATGTCTTTTTGAAGGCATAAATGAAAAGACGTTACAAGTTGTAGCTGCGACTTGTTTTGTTGGAAGCATGAAAGAGGAGAAAAAACCAAAAGTTATAGCAGATTATGAGAAAAATGAAGTTTTAATTCTTGTAGAAGAAAGACTAGTGGTAGCAGAGGTAAATTTTGATTGTTGTGATTGTGAAGAATGTGTAAAAGTGCATTCATTTGATTTTGAGAAGATTGAAAGTACAAAGATGTTTAGGGTTGAAGTGCATCCTGAGCAAAGCCAATATGTTGGTATGACAAGAATAGAGGTTGAAGAGAAAGCTTGTAGTGAAGACATTTGGTTGCTGGAAATTCTTAACTTTGTTCTCGAGAAGTTTATAGATTTAGCAGTGAATGAATGGTGGAAGGAGTGCTCTTAGAGGAGGACAAATTGTAGTGGGTTAATTGCCACAAAGGTGGAAGACTGTGAGGAAGAATGGTGGGGATCTAAATTTTACAAAGAAATCTGAAGGAGAAGGTATATACAGAAAGAGAAAAGCTAATAAGTACAGATAGTGAAACTTCAAAGGCAACTATTGAGGAGACTGAACAACTAGAACGTGAGAAAAAATAAATCAAAACTGAAAGATAGCATGATAGATTCCATGTGTAAGAGCACGTGATTCTTAATCACTTGGAGAGTCTGATGTAGGAGCATTGTGCTCCACGTCCCCTTTAGTCGGTGTTTCTCCCTCATTAGTAGAACTTTGGCTTATCAATAGGAGGTTCCTACCTATTCCAATGATAGAACAATGGTGTTGGTGGATTGAAGGTCATAGATGTGACAGGGTGTCATTGGCAGGACCATGTTCCATGTCCTAGCAATGACCCGATGGTGACAAAGTATAACAAGTTCATTGGCGTGAGTGTTTAGTATCGGTGGGACACCAGTCTTCATCCTAAGGACAGGGTGATCAATGAGAGGTGGTCATATTTGTGAGACTATGTTTGTTGTCCCATGATAACTTGACAAGTCATGAAGCAAATGACATCAGGGAGACTTATGGATATTTGTAGGATGGGGAAACCAATCCCTCTGACAAAGCAACAAGACATGTATCGGTGTGAGGTTATCGATGTCCCTTTGACGGGGCGATATCAGTGTGACTAAAGTGTTTCAGTGTGACATTGGAGGAAGTCCCTCCAATGGGCCAACAAATGATGGAACAACATCTCATTAAAGTCTCATTGGTGAGACTTGGGTGTTTTAGGGAGAGATGTTTGGAGGTCTCTTCAACAAGGTGATGAATGAGAATGAATAAAACAAAGAAGATGACCATGGTGGGACCGAAAGGGAAGTGACAAAGATAGAATTAAACGATGTGTATGAACAACTGGAAAATAGCGATAAGATGATTGGTAATTTGCATCCTTGCTATGAATTACAAATGGTGATGAGGATAGTGATCGATGATGTTATGGCGTTGGTGATTTTGGGGAGACACACATGGTTCAATGTGAGATCCTTTAGAGTCTGTTTGATATTTTGAAAAGGATTTACCGTTGTGACTTGGTGGTTTTGGAGGGAGATTAGCTAGAGTTTTGGTGACATTCTGATGGTGGTAGATACATGGAGATGGTCAATGATGGTGGATAATGAATGTAGTCACAACACTTGGCAAGGAAATATTCAATGCCATTCCACATCGTTGTTGTGGAATACATGTTCATTGGTTGACGATTGGAAGCTACTAATAGCAAGGTAACTGTAGGGTGATACTATGACACAATAGTGAAGAAAGAATAGGATGAAACATAGGAAGAAAATAGTATACAACAATAGGAGTTAGCTAGAGGAAGGCAAAGCAGGAGAAGTTGAAGAACCTTTTGGTGATTAATAGGAGAGAGCTTGAGGAAGAGAGCGAGGCAAGGTATCCTACAAAGAAAGGCGAAAGCTGAAATGAACCATCTCAGGAATGGTGCATGAGCAGAGGTGAAGTAGCCTAGAGATCTCGAGGGGAAGAGCTTTAGATAATAGAGTGTGATGTGAAGTGGAACAGGGGATTTCCCTATAGATTGTGAAATTTGAAATGTAATCTATTTCAAATAAATGAAAGAAGATTTGTTTTTTCAATCTATGTTGTGTCATAGTTTGTGTTGGCTATGAGATTTCATGTCTAGAAAAGGACCTTCGATCTCATCTGCGTCAATTGGTATCAAAGTAGGTTGTCTTGAGTTTGTAATAGATCACCAAACATGAGGCAGTTATAGTAGGACCTATGAGTGTGGGTTGAAGCCAGAAGACCTATCGGTGATGAGCTGAGAAGAGTTGTGGAAAGGAATGTTTGTTGCAGGCATGAAAGAGGGTTTGTAACTACTATCCTCTAGTAGAGATAAAGCTGGGTAGAAGGGGTAGAGTTCCCCCACTGAGAGAAGGTGGGTAGAGGAAGCATCTTCCATGATTTTTTTGGGTAGAGGATAGTTGCATGAGTGAGGTATTGTGACAAGAAGTACCTGTAACTGCAGAGGATTTGAGTTCTAGAAGAGATTGTTGCAGGTGAAAAGAGACTTGCAACTACAAAGAGCTTGAATCCTAAAGAGATTTGTTGCAGGAACAACCTGTTATTGCAGAGGGTTGATACCCTAATAGAGAAGGATATATTGTTGCAAGGAGGACTTGTAACTATGGAAGGATTTGTGAGTTTTGTAAGATGTCTTTGAATAAGAGGACAAGATGGTTCATGAGGAGACCAGTGATAATCCCATTTTGGGAAGAGTATTGGGAAAAGATGAAAGGAAGGAAGTTGATTGCAGAGCTGAAAGAGGTCGAAGTGAAATTAGATTCCCTTGAGGAAAGCTTTGGAATGAAGGAACATTTTATGGAAGAGGAAGAGAAAGTGTCCATAAAGGAGGAACTGATGGAGACAACTTGGTCTCTTGATTTATCTGTATATAATTCATTTAAAGTTGTGAATGCAAGTATGGAGAAGGTTGAGAATAAGACCTTGTAGATGATGAGAGAAGGAAGCATGCAATGTGGAGAATATGAGGTACATTGTATAGTACCTACAAATGAAGAAAGAATTGAAGATGAGGCCAAGAGAAGATTAGTTGCAGAAGTGTGTAGAGAAAAGATTATTCTAGATATGAAGAATGAATAAAGAGGAAATGTTGCAACTGAGGTTGCAAGGGTTGAAAATATTTGCAACCCTTTGATGTAATGGGCATGGGAGGAAGAAAATGTATGGGCAACCCACACAAGCAGAGAAGATGCTAAGCCACAAGTTGTAGCGATGTCGTGTGAATGGAGTGATTGTGTGAAATGGAAGAAGGGTGTTCACAAGCTAAAATAGTGAACACAAATGGTCCCAAGTTTGATGATGGGATTGAGGAAGAAGAAGATGAAAGGATATAGAGAGAAAAGATGAGGATAATCCAAAGTTATTTGGATGCTGAACGAGAAAAGTTGATGAAATAGAAGAAATATGTTGCACCGGGAGAGGATGGTGATGAAGAGTATTTAGAGGTTCATGATTTTTATAACCCTTTTTGTAGTGTTGTGTTTGCAAGAAACAAAGAAGTTGCAATAGGATTTCAAGTGTATGGTATCAAAGAAGAAATCCTCATACAAGAGGATAAGGAAGGAAAAACAAGAGAGAAGCTTGCAATGGAGTTATGTCTTTTTGAAGGAATAAATGAAAAGAGGTTACAAGTCGTAGCTGAGACTTGTTTTGTTGGAAGCATGAAAGAGGAGAATGAACCAGAAGTTGCAACAAATTATGAGAAAAATTAACTTTTAGGTCTTGTTGAAGAAGGACTAGTGGTAGCAGAGGTAAATTTTGATTGTTGTGATTGTGAAGAATGCGTAAAAGTGCATTCATTTGAGTTTGAGAAGGTTGAACTTACAAAGATTTTTAAGGTTGAGGTGCAGCTTGAGAAAAGCTAGTCTGTTGGTATGAAAAAAAGAGAGGTTGAAGAGAAAGCTGCCAATGAAGACATTTGGTTGCTAGAAATTCTTAATTTTGTTCTTGATATGTTTATAGATTTAGTGGTGAATGAATGATGGAAGGAGTGTTCTCAGAGGAGGATGGATTGTAGTGGGTTAATTCCCACAAAGGTGGAAGACTATGAGGAAGAATGGTGTGGATTTGAAGTTTACAAAGAAATTCAAAGGAGAAGGTATATACAAAAAGAGAAAATCTAACAAGTGCAGATTGCAAAACTTCAAAGGCAATAGTCGAGGAGACTGAACAACTGGAAAGTGAGGAAAAATAAATCAAAACTAAAGGATGGCATGATAGACGCCATGTGTAGGAGAACATGATTCTTAATCACCTTGGGAGTCTAATGCAGGAGCATCACGCTCCACCTCCCCTTTGGCTGGTGTTGCTCCCTCGTTGGAAAAACTTTAGCTTATCGGTAGGAGGTTCCTACCCATTCCAATGATAGAACAATGGTTTTGGTGGATTGAAGGTCATCGATGATGGGGTGTCATTGGAAAGACCATGTTCCATGTCCCAGTGATGACCCAATGGTGATAGAGTGTAATGGGTTCATCGATGTGAGTGTGTAGTATTGGCGGGACATTAGTCTTTGTCTCAACAATGGGGCAATTTGTTTGAGGTGGGAATATTGGCGAGACCATGTTTTCTATCCTCTCAACAACCCGATGAGTCATGAAGTGAATGACATTGAGGAGAATTATGGATATCAGTAGGATAGGGAAGCAAGTCCCTCCAACAGAGCAACAAGACATGTAATGGTGTGAGATTATCAGCGTCCCTCTGACGGGGCAATATTGGCATGACTAGAGTGTTTCAGTGTGACATTGGAGGAAGTCCCTCCAACGGGCTGACAAGTGATGGAATGAAATCTCGTTAAAGTCTCATCAGTGAGATTGGGTGTTTTGGGGAGAGATGTTTGGAGGTCTCTTCGAGAAGGTGATGGATGAGAATGAATACGACAATGAAGATGACCATGGTGGGATTGATAGGGAAGTAAGAAAGATGGAATTCAATGACGTGTATGAATAGCTAGAAAATGGTGATAGAATGATTGGTAATTTGTATCCTTGTTGCGAATTACAAATGGTAACGAGGATAGTGATTGACCATGTTATGGTGGTGGTGATTTTAGGGACACACATGGTTCTGTGTAAGATCCTTTGGAGTCTATTCAATATTCTGACAAGGCTTTATTTTTGTTACTTGGTGGTTTCAAAGGGAGATGAGCTAGAGTCTTGGAAACATTCTGATGGTGGTAGATACATGGAGATGGTCAATAGTGGTGGATAATGAATGCAGTCACAACATTTGGTGAGGCAAGATTCAATGCCATTTCACATCATTGCTGTGGAATACATGTTCATTGATTGACGATTGGAAGCTACTGATAGAGAGGCAACTGCATGGTGATACTACAACACAAGAGTGAAGAACAACTAGGCTGACATGTAGGAAGAAAATAGTATATAACAATAGGAGTTAGCTAGAGGAAGGAAAAGTAGGAAAAGTTGAAGAACCATCTTGGCAGTTAACATGAGAGAGCTCGAAGAAGAGAGTGAGGCAAGGTCGCCTACAAAGAGAGGTGGAAGCTAAAACAAACTGTCTTAGGAATGGTGCATGAGTAGAGGTGAAGTAGCCTAGAGAGCTCGATGGGAAGAGCTTAAGAGAATAGAGCATGATGTGAAGTGGAACAGGGGATTTCCCTATAGATGTGAATTTCTGAATGTAATCTATTTCAAATAAATGAAAGAAGAGTTTTTTTGTCAATCTATGTTGTTTCATAGTTTGTGTTGGCTGCATGATTGTGACGGCTTGACAAGGCCCTCTGATCTCATTTGCATCACAAAAATTTCTTCACAAACTGATTAGCTTTGATCCATGGTTGGCCAATAATATCATATTCTCAATAACTTCTTGCATGAGGTTATGCCTCTTGAATGTGACCCACAAATTACTTCATGTACCTCTTTCAAGGTAGTTAAAGCTTCCCCTTAGTTAAGACATCATAATAATGTTCCTTCGAGACTTCTTTGGTAAAGGTTGTTGCCCATAAGGATGAGTCAATATGCTCTTTGGATCAACAATTTTTTATAGGTTGGGGGTAAGGTCAAATGGGAAGATGTTGTTATGGAGGTAGGTGAAAATATCATGATACCACGGGGAACCAAGGCCAATAATTTCACACACATATTTTGATTTAGGTATATCAAAAGTTGGCATGAGTAGCTGCTTGATGAGAAACTCACATTTTAGGTTGTTGTGTGGCATATCTAGCAAGGATCTGATGGTGGCCATTGCATCTTCTACTCAGTTGTTGATTGAAGGTATTTTCTTAAATGTGATATCAATGAAGTATGTTTTGAAGCTATTGACCATTTTCTTAAAGATGACATCTTTTTATCATCTTTGGTGTGGTAATCATCGTTGACTTGCTTCACTATTAGCTAGGAATCACCATAGACTTTGAGTTCTTAGATTTAGTATTGGACTGTAATTCTTAACTGTATGGTGAGGGCCTCACATTCAACTATGTTTTGCATGCATGGAAACACTAACTTGTATGAATTTGGGATGTAATCACCTTGTGGGGTGATGAATAAAATTTGAGACTTAGACTCATGTTGTGTGTAGGAACCATAAAAATTTAATTTACATTGATCTATCTAGCTAAGGGTGAACATTGTTTCATCAGGAAAATTTGATACCAAAGGGTTTTCTGCGTAGATTGGGGATTCTACTCGCTGATTGGCAATGACCCATCCTTGGATAGCTTTTTGATCAACATAATCTATATAAAATTCAATAAGTATCATCACCCACTTGTCTATGCAACCTATGAGAGTGGATTTCAATAAAAAATATTTGAGTGGATCGACCTTGGAGACAAGTTTGATCTGATACAAGAGCATGTAGTGGATAAGCTTTTGAGAAGTGAACACCACTATTAAGAAATATTTTTCAATGGATGTATAGTTGATTTCATATCCTACCAAGGTTTTTATGATACAACATATATCCATATCTTTTTCTATTTCATCATGTTGAGCTAAGAGAGTCCCTAGATTTGTTGAGGTTTCTGAAATATATAATATCAATGACTTCTCTACTATCAATGACATTAAGATAGGTGTTGTTTCTATAGATAGTCCTTTAGTTGTTGAAACACTTGTTCACAATTTTTATCCCATTTTAGGCTACACCTTTATGAAGGAGATGGGTGAATGGGTGACACTTATTTTCTTGTTGTGCAATAAACCTTTTGATGGACTGGAGCTTCCCTTATAGGCTACGAAGTTGCTTGAGGGTCTACAGTGGCTACATTTCCATGATTTCTTTGACTTTGGCCAGTTCCACTTTGATTCCCCTTTGTGACACAATGTATTCCCAAATTTTACCAATAGTGACTCCAAAGATGCACTTTTTAGGGTTCAACCTCAGCTGATACTTCTCAAGTCTATCAAACATTTTTGTTAGCACTTCTAATTGTTCCTTCCTTGTTAGTGATTTGGCTAGGATGTCATCCACATAGTCCTCTAGGGTCTTATGGATCATATAATGAAATATTAAGGTGATCACTCTCTGATAGGTTTCTCTTGCATTCTTGAGACCAAACGACATCACATTTCCACTAGTAAGTTCCCCACGAACATGTGAATGTTGTCTTATGTTGATCTTCCTTAGCTATCATTATTTTTTTATACCCTGAGAATCCATCCATGAGAGGAATCATTTTGTGCACAATTGTCATATCTATGATGATATCTATGTTTGGAAGAAAAAATTCATCCTTGGGACATGCCTCATTCAAATCCCTAAAGTCTATGCACATCCTGATAACCCCAGTGGGTTTTGAAACTTGTATGAGGTTGGAAACCCACTCAAGATAATTGATTGGTATTATAAACCCTACATCAAGAAGCTTTTGTAACTCCACCTTGACCAACAATATGATTTTTGGATGTACTTTTCTAAATTTTTGTTTCACTGGCTTTGCTTGAGAATGTATTGTGAGATGATGAATAACCAATGATGTGTCTAACCCTAGCATGTTGGTGTAGGACCAACCAAAGTTTATTTTTTAAGGAAAATTCCCAAGTTACTTTATTCCTCATCATCCAATGAAGAGGCATAAAATGTAACCTATGGTGCTTCATCTATTCCCACATTGATTAGATTTGATGCTTCTACAAGTACTATTGATTTTTCTTGATTTATCACAATGCTAGGCATATTGAATCCCTCATCCTTAGTCACCTCAAAGAGGTTTTCACTATCAAATGCATCCTTTATTTTTACTATTTTAAGATAAAAAATTTCCACAATGTCAAATCCTGCTTTGTGATCTCTAAATGGTATGCAGTCTCGGAGCCACATGAATTTGAAGATATCCTCATCATTTTCAAAAAAATTGAGAATTAGTGGTCCTTGTTGGTCCCAGTTGATGAGTACAAGATAGATAAGTCTTGGTTCGTTGTCTAGGCTAGGTGGTGTAAAGGATGTTGTGGTGATCAAGAAAATGGAGGTATCTTCAAATAGGTCTATGATGTGAAAGGGGGAGTCATCGATGTATTTTTCATTCAATGTGTTTAACCAAGAGGAAGCTTCAACTTCCTTAATTGAAGTATCCTTAACAAGAAGGGTTACACCTTTGCTCGAGGCATATCCAAGACTAATATTCCTTTTGCATTTTTTAGGGATAATAGGTTCAAGCATGCCATGCTGATTTAGACCAACTACTCCTTCTCCATTGTACCCCATGCTTTTTATTAGCTGGATCCCTTTATTATTAGTATCCATGGGGAGGGGAGGTTTTTTTTCATATTGATATATCCATTTTGATGTGTTTTATTCATATATGAATTCCTTGTTTAGATCTCCCCATTTTGTGAAAATGGTTAGCTTCATTTTGATTATCTTAGTTATGTTTTCAATGTGTTGACATTTACCATAAGATCTAGGAGAAAGTTTAAGTTCTACAACACCAAAAGAGTCTTTTAGGTTACAATCTTTGCAACCATTTTCTTTGATGAGAACCTTGATCTCTGAGATAGTTTTTTGTGTTGATGATGTGGATTTGGATGTGGATGCTAATGTTGATGGATCAACATAGGATGAGGGTAGTGGAACTTCATCGTTCTTGGGTACTTGTAGCTCATTATAATACTTTTCCTCCCTACTTTTGTAATAGGGATCAAGATCACCATGAATTGTTATTTCTTTGTTATCATATGGAAATTTGATGCATTGGTGATTATTTGATGCTATGGCCTACATGGCATGAATCCATGCATGAACAAGAAGGATGTTATAAGTTAAGTCAAGCTCTAGGACTTGACATGTTGTCTCTATAATGACTGGTACCACTTGTATATGTATCTTGATTGTTCCTTTTGAACTCCATTCATTGTTATCATAGGCTCAGATTGTTACATGTTTTTATTTTTCAATCACATATTTAGAATAGCCCAAGTTCTTTATTAGTTGAAGGGTACAAATATTTAAGCCCACACCTCCACCTATTAAGTCTCTTTTGAATTTTTTCATGTGGACATAAACTTCAAGGTGTAATGTGTGGTTATGGAATGACTACAGTGGGAGGTCATTTTCAAAAAATGTAAGTTGATGGGTGGATGCAATGTGTCCAACCATAGCTTGGAATTGCTTGGTATCAATATTAGTGGGTATAGATGATGGAGAAAGAGCCTTTTCTAGGATTTCCCTATGTTCTAGAGAGATTTTCAATAGTTCCAAGATGGAAATTTGAGTAGGGGTTTTCTTAAGTTGGTCCAATAGACTGTAATTTTTAGGGTTTAACCTTGATGGGACCTTAGGTTGTGAAGGGGCTCCTTAAATGGCTACTTTCCCTTTTCATGTGGTGACTCCACACTCAGGATTAGATCCTTGTATCATGATTATAGATATTTGATGATCACATGCTCCTACAACATTGTCATGAATGTAATTGACTTGGTTATAAAATTTTCCCTTTCTGGCACCATTACCTTTGTTGTGATTGGGCATCAAGGTCTTATATATCCCAATGTTACTATTTCCAAGTTGTTGATCAATACTCACCTCACCTTGGTCAATAAGGTATTAAATAACATTTTTGAGCCTCATATAGTTCGATTTCTTGTGTCCTTTGGTTTAGTTATACTCACAATGATCTTCGGGTGTGAAATGATGGGGATAGTGGGTCTTAGGTCCTCAATACAAAGAACCTAGGATTTAAGAGTCCTTTCCTAGATTTCATTAGAATACCAACCATAAATCCAATATATTGAATTTCAACCTCAATGGTGAGTCAATTAGCCCTCGGTTGGTGAATTATTTAGGGGCTTAGGATGATTAGGAATGATTTAAAATAATGAAACTAATGGAACTACATGACCTAATATATAAAATGCAGATTCCCAAAGATACACAGAGTATAACAACACTTTGTAGGAAGATATGGGAGATATCAGAGGGTAGGTACCTATCACCAAAAGTTAATTCTCGACATGTGTAGAGGGATTGGTTCACCCTTGGGTAAATGGGTCATTGATAGGGATTCCAAAAATACTTTTTATAGTCCTTTGGTGCTAGATTTGAGATGCTTATTTCCACCTACAAATTTGTGGGAATGATAAAAATGAATTTTGCAACTTAGTTTCCATGTCTTGACAAGAATAATGACAACAAATGCAGCAATGCAACATTTCTCTTCAATATCTCTTTAATCTTTCTCCATCTCATAACCTGCACATACATAAAGAGGGAAAATTGTTTGTGACATATAGGGGTTTGCCTTAGTCAAATCTCATGAATAGTGTTCCTACTTTCACAATGGCAATGTTATTGATAAAAAACTTGAATGGAAAGGAAGGAAATGATGAATGAACACTTTTCTGCAACTCACCAACCTTCAATGGCTTCCTTGAAGGACTAAAGTAATACACACATCTTCAAAGGAATTGGATCTTGCTTGCTTTATTTTCGTGGATGCTTGAATGTATAAAGACCTATAACACTTGTTAGCCTTCACAAGCCAACATAAACACACATAAAATTTGACATGATGCTAGGATCTTGATTGCTGCTACAAATGACTAATAATTCTACTCTTGAATGCTCTTAACAATAATATTTGCTCTTGAAAGTTCACCTCTAGCTTGTTAGTTTTTAAATGATAAAAGACTATATATTTATAGGTGTTTATCTAATTTGTTGAAAATTCGATTCCAAAATTTGACACTTACAATATGAATTTTGATCATTAAAATGTTGCCAAAAACATATTTTAAATTGGGTCCTAGCTCATAAATGGAATCCATTCACCCCTGGCCTATATTTTTACGACACATATAATCCATGGAAATTTAATTATTAAATGCATTTATTTAATGTTGGTTCTCCTTTCGGAAAATGGCAAGAATAAGGTTGTGATATACATACTTTGGAAAATTAGAAGCTTAATTAAGTCCAATAAATTAAGGGACCCAAACATAGTGTGAAATTGTAAAGATATATAATTTCCTACATTACATTTAACCACCACTTCAATGAGAGGATGAACTTACACTCAGACTCACACTAAAGTAGAGAAATATATGTTAAGGGGGTCCAATTGTACAACTATTGGAAATATAAGATGACAAAGGATTAAGGAGAGTGATCAACCCCCCAAGATCTAATATCTCATGGAAAACTAACATAGGCACAAAAGAACACACATGTGTAGTAGCAATACAAGGTACACAAACATATAATGTCAAAGATAATGCAAGAAAAGAAAAAATTATGAACTAGCAAGTTGTGTTATGCTATGTGTCCATAAAATATAGTCAAAGGTCTAGTAAAGTTTCATATTCACTAGCTAAGCCCCCAAGGAAAAAGTAAAATACTAACAAGGGCTAGTGAAGTTTGATATTCACTAGGTGAGCCCCCAAGGAAAATATGAGAAACACACACTAGGTCTACAAGGTGTATACCCATAAAAAGGTGGCATAAATGAGAAGGATACACTAGGTATAAAAGTGTGTACCCATTTTTCAAACCATACCAAAATTTATACTCCTTGATAACTTTGATAAGGTGTCACAAAATGATCGATTCTTCATAAGGCTAGTAAACTACATTATGCTAGACACTCATGGAATAAAATGGAGCCAATAGCAAGCAAGTTGTATTATGCTAGGTTTCCATGATTATGACAAGGTAAACAATAAAAATAATCAAAGGGGTTTTACTTAATGCATGAAAGGTCGCACCTTAGGGAACATCACACTTGGCATCACCACCAAGAGAGGAATAGTTGAGGAATAAAAGGTTCATGCCTTAGGGAATGCAAACCACAAAATTACCACCAAGACGAATATCATATGCCAAGAAAAGGTCACACTCTTGTTGGACACCAAGCCTAATATCACCACAAAGAAGACACACCACATGAATTAAGAAGATGACACTTTGACTAGTATGGTCACACTTCCTAGGATATGTGTGCCATCATCACTAAGAAGGGGATATACAAACAATAAGTGTGGGACTATGTGAGCCCCCTTCAAATGTTAGTGTACTCACTACACTAACATTTTAAGGAGATAGATAGGGATATCAATAAGAAATACACCTAGGACAAGGCTATTTAACCCCTTTCCCCTCAAGTGTAGGAAAAGGATGAGCCAAGATAAATTATGATATGGTACTCCTTGCAACATAAAATATTATTTTGACATAAATTATAATACATGTATTAGTGACTAAGATTCTACAACTATCACATGGAAAGGAGCAATGTGATTTTTTTTTAGTTGATTATATGGTCATATGGATTTGTAAAAGGGTCGAATTATTTCAATACCTCCTTTAAAGCATGACATTCATTGGTATGATGTCTAGATATTCTATGATATGTGCAGTAAGGTCCATTTGTATCTCTTTTCTTCTTATTTTTTTGTTTAGACCTATAGGTGCTAATTTAATTAAACCCACGGGTGTTATAAAAATGTGAAAAAATCATGCTAAGTTTTGGATTGATATGATAGGTGATACAAATTTTCAAGAGGATCATGATTTTTTTTATTTTATTTTATAAGACTTATGTTTCTTACTTGATTGAGCAATGGTTTGGTGTGGAGATGGAATATCTAAGGTGACCATATCATCTTCATCTAAGTAAGCCCTCTTAATATCTTTTGAAAGAATTGTATCAATGATTTCATCCTATTTCCCAATAATATCTTCCCAAGTAGGATAGGTGGGGGGAGGGAGACAAACAATATTCTCATGATGCTCAATGATTGGATCTTCTAACACCAAGGTATCTTTGTCACAGGTAAAAGAGGCATCAATAGAAAAACAATTATGATTGTCATGATTATCCATGATTGCTTCCTCTTGTATCAAATCATCCTCACAAATGGGAGAGATATTGGGAGATGAAAGAAGACTAGGAAAAGTGATAAAAAGAAATGTGTCAATGATTTCATCTTCATGTGTCATACTATATTTCCAAGTGAGAGAGGTTTTAGAAGTACAAACAAGATTTTCATGACACTCGATGATTGGGTCTTCTAACACCACTATACCTTATGTTATAATTGGCTATGGAGAAAACCTGACAAGATCTAGAGGCCAAATGGAAAGCACAAAGAGAGAATATGAATATGACAAGAATAAACTATATTCTTCTAAATTATGATTCAATGTTATGTTGTTGTGTTGTATGTAGTAGAGACCCCTTGGTTATATAGCTAAGGTGAGATACAAGATGTCATAAGATTATGACAAGTGTCTTAATCATATGACATGATACAACTTATCACTACTACCTAGGTCACATGTGTTACAAGTCAAAGATAAGATGACAACTAATGACAACTAATGACAACTAGCACCTTCTAGAAATATTCCTTCCTAGGACCTAAGTAAACTTAACATGTAAATAAGTCCCCTAGTAATGAATTAACTAGGTACAAGATTTTATTTACACTAGCACCCCCCTTAAGTGCAACTTAGGGAGTAGTAGATTATTATGCAAATGACACAAATATGGGTCCTAACTACTAGGCCATGTTAGGTACCCATGTACATATGCAAATGAAATGACAAATAAATCTCTCACAAATGGAGAAAAGGAGAAAACCCAGTGGGACAAAATTCCTCCCCAAAAGAGAGATGAAATAAAAAAATTAAATGATCTCAATGATGCATGAGAAGGCCAAAACCCCAAGCAAGGAAAAAGACCCCCATAAGAGAGAAGTAGAAGAGAGACAAGGAAACCCCCTTCAATGTTGAGTCTCTTGCAATGGTGGTAGAAGCTCGACATTGAATGCTGAATATGATCCAAAAGTGTTGAACAACATTCCTCCCCTTAGGAAGAAATATAACCAAGAATGTATGCAAGATGACAAGAAGATGGATGATGAATGATGTCTCTAAAGCATGCTCAAGTGTCTCCATGTCGATTCCAAAAGATGACACACTCCAAATAGGCATTCTAGGCCACACTACTGAAGTGGACAATCTAGAATCTAGTAGAGATCAATGTAGAACACAACCCAAAGACAAAGATATCCCCTCAAAAGACAGAAGCCTCCTCCAAATGCTGTCTAAAAGGATCTATAGTCACGTCAAACTGAAAAGAATGATCTTGTAGAGAATGAACAAGAGGGTCAAAGTGTTCCCTTGCAACAACTAAAGAAGTATCTTCTCCATCAAAGAGAAGATGAATGTCATGAATGATGTCTCCCAAATTTTCAATATGAGACTCCACAAACAAGTATGAAATACCTATCAAGAATCCATCCAAAGTAGCCAAATCTAAAAGATAATGAATATTCTGCTACACTTAATCACAAGGAACCAAAACTGGGGAATCATAAGCATCCTCAACTGCAACTATAGATGGAGGACATAATATGCATGGCTCAAGAACTGGATTTGATGTGAAAACTCCCAAGTTCAAGAAGCCAAATGTCTCCTCTGAATCATGGTTCATATGATCAACAACCAAAGGAACAATGTCACCATTAGAAGCAAAATCTGTAAAGGTATACAACTGAGATGAATGATCAACCACCCAAGTAGCAATGATCTCTTGACTTTCCAAGTCTTGAATGATGACTAAATCATGTGTGAACTCCATAGTTCTCCCATCTCCACCATGTGTAATTTGATATATGGAAAGAAGATTGTTCGTCAAATGAGGAACACACAAAACATCCTAAAAAGTGTTGTACCCAAAACTAATAGATCCCTTCCCAATTACACTCATGTATGTATTGCTTCCCATTAAAATAGGAGACGTAGTACACAGTTGAAAAGAAGAGAATATAGACTTCAAAAATGCCATATGATTGAGAAGCTCCCGAATCTAGAAGCCATCTCCCTGATCCATGACCTGAAAGAGCACAAAGAGCATGTCCTTTATATCCTGATGTAGAATCTTGACCTTTATCCTTTTTAGAATATTTTGAGGGTGATTCAAACATTCTAGAAGGAAAATCAATGTGATTCTTTTTGAGAAGATGTTTCAACTCATCAATATTAGGTTCTTATAACAATAGTGTTCTTCATGTCCATCCTTCTTGCAATATGCACAAGTAGGCTTCTCCTTCTTAGATGATTCTCCTTTTGAGGAAGTGAATTTTGATTCTTTATGTGGCTTGTTCTTTTTATTCTTTTGCTTCTTATCAATATTCACTGATTCTTTATGTACCTTAGACTCACTAGCCAACAATGCTTGTTACTTGAAAGACTTGATTAGACCCATGTTCATTAACTTAGCTTCCTCTTGGATTAGGAGATTTGTAAATTCATCAAAATTAGGATCAACATATGATGCTCCCATAGAAAGTTGATGGATATGAAAGCCAAAAACAAACACTGAATACTCAGGACCAACCTTGGATAACACATTCAAAATCAATTGTAAATCCTCTTTATCAATGTTGTATTCTTTCAATTGTGTTATTAGTTGCTTAACTTTGGAGATGTAGTCTAGGATGTGGTAAAAAATTTTAGGATCAAGATTTATCAAATCATTATCAATCTGATATCCCCTAATCTTATCTATTTTACCATATAATTTTTCAAAAGTCTCCCAAGCCTCTTTAGGTGTTTTGCATGATTCAACATGAAATTGTAAATCAAATGAGACTAATGAACATATGCATCCAAGTGTTTTCTTAATATCAAGCTCCCATTTTTCCAATTCTTTAGCATCAGTAGGTTGATGAATGGTTTCCTTTAGATGACCTATTAGACCTTTCATCATGAGATAGTTCCATACTAATTTTCTCCATGTAGCATAATTATGTAGAGTTAGGAGTTCAATTTGAGATTTCCCCATTGTAAGAACACAAACCAAGCAAAAGAATGCAACCAACCACTACAAGATTACCCCCCAAATTACTCAATCATGAAACCCTGCCAAGCAATATATGATTTGTGGCACTTTCTACTTAGTGCATTTACATATGCCACTTGCCAAAAACAAAAAGTGGTTTTGATCTTAGTACATGCAAATGCCAAAAATAGGCCACAAGATCAAATTAAAAATTTATAGTAGATGAGACCAAAATGATTACACCATTGGAAAGTACACAAAAAAATATGCACTTTCAAAAAAAATTTCACCCAAAATGGTTACCATAGGAACAAGATATGAGCTCCTTCAAAGTTCCCAAAATGAGGATGAAGCAAAAACACCTATGAGAATCTACAATTTTTGGAAAATCCAGACACCAAAACCAAAATCTGATTGTACTACTGTGAAGAGCACACAAAATTTTCCCAAATAAAAAAAATTCTCAAAAAAGGAGTCAAAATGAGCAAGTTATGGGCCTTGAAATTCAGACTACATAAACAAAAAGCTCATCCATGAGGGGGGAAATTTTTTTAGGATGTTGACGTCATTGTTGACGCAATGATGGCATCAACAAATAGAATGATTAAATTTGACGGCTTGAAGCCTATGAAAAAAGAATATTCTATTTGCACTGCATTAGTTTTGATGGCTAAACACTCGCCACCTCCTATCGTGGGATTTGTCAGAATCTTCAATGAAATCAAAATATTCCATTCTTGTTGGATACCATTGGTGGAATCTAAGAGATGCTGCGAAATATTCATAGGCTTGCTAGATTTTAAATTGTGGCTAAATATGATTGTCAGATTTATTTTCTTTGGCCAAATTTTTAACTACTAGGGGTAGTAGTTAATGGTGGGGCCGCCTGTAGTATATCCTAGTTGCATGGCTTTGTACTTGCATTACTCTATACATAGTACATCTGTAGAGTTTGCATACGTAGAATTTAAACCCTTTTTTTAATTTTTAACAAAATTTTAAATGATTTTTTTCAAAGAAAAAGTGATTGAAATTTATTTATTTTTTAAAAAAAATTCAAAAAATTCAACTAACAATTTTTATTATTTATTATTTATAGAAAATCGCACTATAATAATGATGACCTGGGGGGCTATACAAATCCCTGGGAAATTCTTTTTTCCTCAATGGAAAACTTCTTCGATTCAGACGATTTGGCAGTCTATCTTAGGGTTTTTGGTCCTTCTAGTAATAATGGTTGGGTCGGATTTGACCCAAAATGCTCAAAAATTGTAGCTACATTCTGGATTTGGCAACCACTCTTCAGCTTCAAACCCTCATAGATTTGGCCTTGTATGTCCGATTTGGACGAAACAAAAAGAAAATTGACTATCTCAAACCTCTTGAACTTAATGGTGAGCTCAGATTTGCACCAGTAAGCTCCAATTTGAATCTACAATAAAGAGCCACAAAGAGGAAGCCCCCAAATCTGGTATTTCTTTCAATATTTTTTGATTCTCTATATCATCATATGATGCAAGAGAAGAGAAATTCTCAAATTTTCATGATTTACCATCTCTCTTCAGAAAAATAATATCTAATGACACCCAACCTACTTTGATACCATGTTAGAATTGGCTATGGAGATAGTTTGACAAGATCTAGAGGCCAAATGGAAAGCACAAAGAGAGAATATGAATATGACAAGAATAAACTGTATTCTTATCAATTATGATTCAACGTTATGTTGTTGTGTTGTATGTAGTAGAGACCCCTTGGTTATACCTAATGATTTTTTTCATAGTGCTCTCATCTTCAAGCTTCATCCTACCTGTAGCCTAAAGCAAGGTATCATTATATTTTAGATTTCCTAAAGGTGTTTTGAGTTCCCCTTAAGTAGATCTTGTCATTTTCACGTAGGAATTCTTCTTTAACACACTTGAGGAGGTTCCTCTACATTTTTAGCTCATAACAACCTTAGATGCACTTAAGGTTAGGGAACATACACTGTTATCAATCAATTTTATTGTCTATTGTGGAGGTAGAAACACCAAAATAGGGGTTTGATTGAGGGAAAATCCTAATAGCTATCCCCACCATCACTTTTGCATATTTAGTGCAGGTTTGGATTCAAAGGTCTGAAAGTTTATAGGGTAGGCATCAGAGAGAAGATAGAGAGCTAGAAAATGACATTTAAAGTTTCAAAAAAGTATTATAAGGACCCATACACCCTTGGATGACTCTGTCCTCTATTTCATGCTAGATCCAACTTTTGGTGATAGGTACATATCATTCAACACTTCCTAGATCCACTTGCAAGTTTTTATTTCAATCTGTTAATCATTAGGATATTGCAATTTTCATGTTAGGTCACATAGTTGAATTACATTAATCATATAAAATCATTTCCAGTCCATTTCCAAGGCTCAAGAGGATTAGATCCAGGTCTAATTGACTCACCTTTATGGTTGAAACTTATTCTAAGAACCTTGTTGACTTGTATCCTAATGTACCTTTAAAAAAGGAGCAAAAATCAATCCTAGGCTTATGCACTAAACTTAGGGTCCCCTTTTTCATATGTTACAAACATATGTAGCTTACAAGAGATGTTCAATCAACCTTAGCAAAAAATTCAAAAGTTATGACATTCAACCTCAACAACTACTCATATGATTTCTTTTATATAAACAATCTAGCCAAAAACCGCCAAAGGAAATTACATAAATTATGTTCCTCTAAACATTCAAGTTTACATTTACCATACCCATTTAATTTTCTTTTTGGTACTAAATTTTCCCATTATTAGATAGTTTTCCAATATGAAATCCACATTAAATATTTATCTCAATGTTATATTAAATATATAAAGTGTCTCCAACAAATTCTAACCCATGGGATGCACACATTTCTACATTCCTTAGGTTTAACACAAATAAATATTAATTTTATATTACAATCATTTTGCAAGGTGTAGATTACACTTTTCCCAAAATTATTCCACTTGTATAAATTACATAAAGAGTCAAAAGTAAAATAAAAAATAAAGGGAACAATCTCATAATAAAATATATAACATCAAGGAATCCAAGTGCTCCATATTCTCCGTCAAGATACCTACAATAGTAACATCTACATGTATACATTCAATTCTCCACTCAATTCTTGCAATCTCCTTGCACCTGCACACAAATTTTAGAAATCAAAGCACACAACCCCAATGTCTTCAACAATTTATTTGCCTCTAATTTTTCTTTCCACATGTAATTCCAAGTCTGAAAGATGTTTTCCCAAGAAAATGCTACACCCAAGTCCTCTCTCTCCAAAATTCAAGAACCCACAACCAACAATCAACAAAAATGATTAACCAAAAATAATGCAAATACCTTTCAGAAATTCCACTACACCAAATCCACACCCCCTTCTAGAAAATAAATTAACGACAAAAAATGACATTCTTCAACTCCCCAATGCATGTTGATTTCACTTCCTACTAGGTAGGCCACCACTAGCTAGCATCGCCATTCCTCCACTCTTCAATTTGAATTTACAATTCAAATGTTCAATTACACTCAGCCTAGGTGTCCAAATGATGCCTGTATCATGATGTTAATTAATTTCAAATTCAAACATTCCTCAACTCCTAATAATCCTATGCCTAGCTTACCTTTTGGAAATTTTAAATTAAAATTATTAAATCTGGCATGCTTCCCAAGGTGAAATTCAAACCAAAATAATTCCAAGTTATTTAGTCTTTTTTTTAGACATTACAAGATTAAAAATACTCCAAAATTCCAATTAAAATAAATGCACCACAAAATTTGAACAAAAATAAAATATTGCCAATTGGATGGTAACCATGGATGCACTTGCATTAGACACCAATGGTAGAAGAAAAGTGACCCTGTCACTTCTCAAGAGGGTAAACAAGGTGAATAACCTTAAATTTATACACCCAATATGAGTCTTCTATAGGTCCCCCAAACCATTTCAATATTCCAAATATTGCTTAGAATTCCTTGTACTCTTACTCACCTTGTCTAAGAATATTGCTTCTATCTTCTCCTTCTCTGAAGTAGGTGCTAGTGTATGTAACTATTCACCTATTGTACCTTGATAACTTTCAACCTCATGAAATTTTTTTATATCAAAAATATTAAAAATAGGTGAAACGCTAAGCTCACTTGGAAACTCTACTTCATATGCATTACTTGAATCATGCTTCCTCGCAATTTTTCAAGGTCCAAACTTCTTCATTTTAACTTGTTGTAGGTACCAAGTAGAAATATTTCCATTCTCAGATGTACCATTACCTCATCACCACCCTAAAACTCTTTATGTCCCCTCTTCAAATTAGTCGTATATTGAAAATTCATAATTGATGTGATTCCTTACCTCTTCATGTATGCTCTTTATGTGATCAACAAAGTCCTTTACTCTTGCACTTTTCTTTTCAACATTATCAATCCTTTTTAAATCTAAAAAAATCTTGGGATGTCGCCATAAGCTATTTGGAATGGATATTTACTTATACTTCTATTCACCAAGTTCTTATATGCAAATTCCGCTTGAGGTAGAATCAAATCCCACCCCTTTGGCTTGTCTCCAACTATGCATCTCAAAAAATTAACCAAGATCCTATTTACCACCTCTATTTTCCCATTTTTTTGAGGATGGAAGAAAAAAAAACTTCTAATTAGTCCTTAGCTTCTTCCATAATGTCCTCCAAAAGTATCCAACAAACATTGGGTCTCCATCTAAATCTATGTTCTTCGATAGACCATGTAGCTATTGCAATGGATTTGCCATTGTGCCAAAAGATCGACCAGTTAATGCTTGATATATACAAGATCCATAGGAAATAGTTAAGCCATGTCATGAATCCATGACAGGCTAGATAGGAACCACCCTATCCAAGGTGATGAAGGCACCAACCTTCCAACAGTAGCCTTACTACTTCCCTAAAAAACAACTTTGCAATATGCACAACATCATTAGTCTTTTTACATGGAATGAAATGAGCCATCTTGGAAAATCTAGCTACCACCACAAATATTGAATCATATCCCCTTTGGGTCCTTTTAAAACCAAGAAAAATTCCATACTAATCTCTTCCCATGGCCTCTTAGGTACCAGTAAAGGCTGATATAAACCTATGTTTTGACTAGTCCCTTTTGCCACTTGATAAATCCTACAAATTTTCACATATATTATAATATATTTTTGCAACTAGAGCTAATAATATTGTTCTCCAACAAGTACTATAGTTTTATCAATACCAAAATGTCTTGCAAGTTCTCTACCATGTTTTTCTTTAACCAAATTCATTCTCATTGAACTTTTAGGAATGCACAATTTGTTACCTTTGAAAAAAATGCCATCTTGGATTAAATAATCCAACCAATTGGTCCTATTAGCTGCAATAGGCTCTTTGTAAGCTCTCCAAAATTTGGATCCTCTTCATACAACTCCTTCAACTCATTAAATCCAACAACCTCAATCTGCATTTCAATCAACAAACCTTGTCTTTTACTCAATACATCTACAACCCTGCTAGACTTCTCACTTCTATGCTTCAAAACAAATGTGTAACTTTGCAAAAATTCTACCCATTTCATTTGCCTCTAATTTAACTTCCCTTGACTACTCAAATATTGAAGTGCTTGATGATCAGTAAACAAAACAAACTCCTTAGGTAAAAGATAGTGCCTCCACTTTTTCAATACTTTAACAATAGCATAAAATTATTGATCATAAATTGAATATTTTCTTTAAATACATCATTTAAATTCTCACTAAATTAAGAAATGTGTTTACGTTCTTCAAAAGTAGGACAAATCCAATCACATGACCACTTGTATCACAATCAAATTGAAATACTTTGCTAAAATTTGGAAGTGCTAAAATAGGCTGCTCCGTCACTTTATCCTTCAAAAATTCAAAACTTCTTGCTGCCCCTCTAGTCCATCTAAAATATATTTTGTCCCCTCTCATGGTATTAGTTAGTGATGTACAAATACTACTGAAACCTCTAATAAAATTCCTGTAAAAACTTGCCAAACAATGAAATGATCTCACCTCTGTAGCACTTCTAGGTGTAGGCCATTCTAAGATAGCTTTCACCTTTTTTGGATCCATCTTCATTCCTTCTCCTAAAACAACGAAACCCAAGTATACCAACTCCCTCTTCATAAATCTACACTTCTTCAAGTTAATGAGAAAATTCTCTTCTCTCTACTTTTCAAAAATAAATCTGCTTTGCATCAAAATGTTGTTCGAGTTTTTACTAAATATCAAAATGTCATCAAGATAAACAATAAGGAATCTTCCCAAAAAAATCTTTCAATACCCCATTCCTCAATCTCATAAATTTACTGGGTGCATTGGTTAGTCCAAAAGGAATGAACAATCATTCATACAAACCTTCTTTGGTCTTGAATGTTGTCTTCCACTCATCACCTTCTCTAATTAAGATTTGATGATAGCCACTCTTCAAGTCAATATTGGTGAAGTATTCAACCATACTCAAACTATCCATGATATCATCCATTATTGGAAATACAAGTTAGTGTTTGATAGTGATATTTTTTAGACCTTGAATCTATGCACATTTTCCATTTTCCACCTTTATTTGCTACCAAAATAGTAGGCACTACACGTGGACTTAGGCTCTCTCTAATCAAACCCTTCTGTAACAACTCTTTCACTTTCCTATTTAGCTCTTCACTCTCTAGAGGAGACATCTTGTGGGATACTTTGTTAGGAAAACTTACACCTGGTATCAAATCAATTTGGTGACTTATCCTTCTCATAGGTGCCAACACCTATAGTGCATTATTTGAATTAATATCATGAAACTAATGCAACAAATATGCAACTTCCATAGGAACATCTTCCACTCTTTCTTGCTTAGCTTTTGGAATCAAAGAAAAATAAACATTCTCATGCTTCATACCATCTAAGAAATTCCTAGCATTAAGTACACAAATCCTTGCATTGCTACAAACCTTACCCATTTCCTCTTTCAATGGATTCAACTTATGTCTTACTCCATCCTTTGTTAATGAGTACATGTTAGCATACTCATCATGCATGAATTTCTTATCAAATTGCTATGGTATCCCTAAAAATACATGAAAATCATCAATAGGAATAACATCACATAAAATCTCATCTAAATAATCTCCTATCTTAAACTTTACCAAACTTTATTCATTGACCAAAAGTTTTTGATCATTTTGCATCCAAGTAATTTGATATGAGTGCGAGTTCCTTCTTCTCTCAAGCTACAATTTTCTCACCATCTCTTCAAAAACCAAATTATCAACACTTCCACTATCAATAATCACACTACATACCTTCCGCTAATATTTACATCTTGTTCTAAACAAACTCTTCCTTTGCATTTTTTCATTGTCTTTATTCAAAAGGGCTCACCTAGTCATCAAAGTTTCTCCTCTTTCAACTTCTTCAGAGTGTGAAGACTCGACATCTTCCACATTTGCTACTCTAGCTCATAGTTTTAAGGTCTCTTATTGGTCCTTTCTTGATTGTGAGGGTAGTCATATGCACTCTATGCCCCTCTTCTCTACATAAAAAAGAAGTCCCTTGAAAGCCTCCTCTTCCAAATCCACTACCCAATCTTCCTCTACCTCTAAATTTTTTCTCTCTCGAATGGTAATAATTTTTTGATTTCTAATTTTTGCTACTTCCTTGGTCTTCAAATTATTGGTTTTTTTAATTTCTATCATAATTTCTTTCTCTAGTCCTTCCACCATGACCTCTACCCCTTTGTTTGCTCTCAAATTTTATGTTCAATCTTTCTTCTACCTTCAATGCAAATTGATATGCATCCTCAATTGTGTACATCCTCACTAATGCCAACTCTTCTTGTATGCTTGGATTTAACCCATTGATGTAACATGCTACCTTCTCCTTGTTTTCTTTAGCATGTCTAGTTCTTATCAAAACTTTGTGAAATTCATGTGTTTAATCCTTCACATTTCTTATTTCTTGTCTCAAAATTTGCATCATTTTGAATATAGCTTCAACTCATAGTATACTAGAATGAATTCTCTCTTCATCTTCTCTACCATTCTATCCCATCTAGAAATTTTATTTTTTCCTCTCCTTCCTCTTTCAAGATGGATTTCTTTCCACCAAATATTTTGATTACATAAAATTTCAAGGTCTAGTACCCATTACAAACCATCCATAGAGGTAGAAGATAGGTGACTCATAGAAAATGAGATAGCCAAAAAAGAAGAGCAAGACTCACCAACTGTGAGTTTGGAAGAACAAACCATGCATTCAAATGGATCATGAAATAAAAAAATAGAGACCATTTGCAAAGAAATAGAGGTAGCAACAACAAAGGAAACTTGCATAGGAAAATACCACCCTATAGAAATAGGGGAAACCCAATGAAAACCTTTGGCTTAAAACACTAAACAAAGGGATACAACTCTCAAGTAGCAATTATATAAATTTTGGCTCTAAACACAAAATAAACCCAGGGGAAAGAACAAAAATCCATTCAACAATAAGCCCTCCTTACCAGCAAACCCACGCTTCACCTCCATAGGAGCACATTAAACCTTAAAAGGAGTTGTAAAAGAGAGAGACATCAAGAGGAAAGAGAGCCTCCCTGCAAACCTACATAGTGAATCTTCACTTCCATAGGAGAACCAAACATGGCAAGAAGCAAAGGAGAAAGTAAACCAACATAAGGGACAAGAACATCTTTAAGAACCATGAAAACAACTCCATCTTTTCCAGCATAAACCCAAGCCAAATTGACAAGAATCTCCACTAGATAGGGAGCCAGGGAAAACAACCAAGAAGTACTTTTCAAGCCAACTCCACAAACCCTAACACAACCCAGCTGAGAGAACTCAAAAACCCACACCCCAATAGAAGGGAATACAAAGACATCCCCCACAAGCCCATTTTGCAGTAAAAAACAAGCAACCACCAAATGCAAAAAACACAAATCCTCCAAGGGGATAGGACAAGATCCTTACATCCACAACCCAATAAGCTAAAGAACTAGCTCAAAAGAGCCATTTGAGGAAAAAATCCCAAATGCAACCACAAAAAAGGCCGCTAGAATCCACAAGCAATAACTTCTAGATGGATGCATTAGAAAAAAGGAAAATTTGAGCCCAAACCCTTTAGGATCTTCGCAAAGGTAGTAGATGCACCCCCTTAACACTCCTAGATCTTCAAAGAGGGTCAAGGGAAAAGAATCAAGCTACGAGACAACAGAGAGGAAGCTTCCAAATAGGAGCCAAGCTAGAGAAGGGACTCTACAAGCCAAAAGACATCCGAGAACATGGCATCACAACTAGCAACACAAAAAATACCCACAAAGCAACACTCAAACCTACCATCTGTAACTAGAGAAACATCAACAAAATGAGCAGCAAGAGATAGATACTAGGAACTCACGACCATGAGGCCCAAAGAAATATTCAACGCCATGAAGCCATCCAACATAGGAACCAAAGAAACCACCTACATAGACAACCCTGCATCAAAAAAACCCCTCATCAATGACATCATCTTTAGAAAGGCACAGTCAAAGGAGCCAAAAATCTAACACTAGAAGAAGCACTAAAAAGAAAACTGCCATATTTAGTAATAAATCTGTCAATATCTAGCCAAAAGGGAAACAAAGTATAAAAAGCTAGACACCCACGCTAAAAGTTGCAGAGCACTAGCCAAGCAGAATCATCTGCAACCATAACGTCATCATCCCCATCACTATCACCCCCCTCGCCATCTTCTCTAGAAATTTCAAAATCACCTCCATAGTAGGAATTCTTGCACAAAGCCATATTCCACAACTAGGTGTTAGTGTTAGTCAAGGAATACATATTATTCTTTCCACCAAAATTTAGCATATCCTTTCAACTTAGATTTAGCAAACCTTAAAACCTGTCAAGATATTCAATCTCTTCAAATTCAAAGAACTCCTCCATGTCATTTATCTAGTCTATGATCAATTCTTCTGGATTCAAGCTCCCATTAAATGTCAAAACCTCTATTTTTGGCCTCTTCCCAATGTTGGTGATGGATTTCAACAACCTATTATCTCTAGGATCAATTTCATCCTGTACTTCTTCTACAAATGGTTCCTCCTCATCTACTTCATCTTCACTCTCATCTCTTTCTCTATGCACAACTCTTCTCGTAATGTTTCATCTTGCCTTATGATGGCTCTAAAATCTTTCATGTTAGGAGGGTTTCTACCTCCACCTCTATCCCTTCCACTTGGGGCTACTCTTGGAGGCATTTTTCACAACACCCACACTCACAGGTCCTACTACAAACTACCCCTTTTTAGAACTTTACCTATAGAATCAAGACAACTTGCTCTGATACCATTGATTCAAGAGAGATTTCCTGCAAATCTATGCAATTCTAATCTCACACATAATTTGATGAATTAAAAATGAATAAAGACAAAGAAGTTAGAAACATATGCAATTCTTATTTGCTTAATGACACCCACAAATCTCTATGCAATACATTCAATGGAGGGGAAATACAAAGATATCCCTAAGGACTAGAATTACATGAAAAATCAGAAGTAAATGTCTTGATATAGGAAGTAATAACATCTATAGGTATGTATTTAATCCTTTTGTCAATTCGTATAATCTCCTTCCTGCACCTACATGTACATTGTGGAAATCAAAGCACACAACCCCAATGTCTTCAATAATTGATTTGCCTCTAATTTTTTCTTTCCACTTGCAATTCAAAGTTTTGAAATTTTTCCTCCCAAGAAGATGCTATTCCCAAGTCATCTCTCTCCAAAAATTAGGAACCCACAACCAACAATCACCAAAAAGATCAACCAAAAGTGTTTCTAATACCTTTAAGCAATTTCGCTACACCAAATACATGCCTCCCTTCTAGAAAATCAATTAATGGAAGCAAAGGACATTCTTCAACTCCTCAATGCATGTTGATTTCACTCCCAGCTAGGTAGGCCACCACTATCCAACCATTCCTCCACTCTTCAATTTGAATTTCCAATTCAAATTTTCAATTCCACTCAACCTAGGCATCCAAATCATGCTTGTAGCATGATGTTCATTAATTAAAAATTCAAACATTCCTCAAATCCCAAGAATCCCATGCATAGCCTTCCTTTCAAAAAATTTTAATTTAAATCTGGCATACTTCCCAAGGTGAAATTCAAGCCAAAATATGTTCAAGTTACTTAATCTAATTTTTGGACATTGCAACATAAAAAATACTCCAAAATTCCAATTAAAATAAATGCACAACAAAATTTGAACACAAATCAAATATTGCTAGTTGGTTGGCAATAATGGATGCACCTGCATCAATTTCTCTTCCAAAATTATTTTTTTTCCAATTATCAAATAACTTTGTAGAGGCTATAGTATCCAAAGAAATGTAAACAAAAAAAAAACCCCAATATTTTTTAACCTTTTTATTCATTCTCTAAAATAGACTACATATAAACATTAGGGATGAAGGATAAAAATGTAGTGGCCTCACTTTTCTCACCAATTTCTTTAATCTTTGCTTGGAAAATCTTTCCATATCCATAAAAAACCTCAAACTCATCTCCTAATATTTCTACTCTATCATCATTTACAAATGTTTGATAACTTAGTTCAATACCTCCTAATTCCATGTGCCCTTTTATACCATTGAAACTTGGTGAAATGTGTGCTCATGGAACAACATGAGTTGTAGCCATAAAAAATTAAATAAACCTCATTTTTATAAATCTAAAAATTTAAAAATGATGATAAATCATGGTTGAATAATAAAACAATATAATTTAAATTATACATACGAAATAAATGAAATATTGATATATATTGTTTAGTTAAAGAGAGAAAATGTAACTCAGGAAAATTAACATTTATCACATTAGCCTATATTACATCCAAATTAGAATAAATATAAAATAAACCCAAAATTTGTGTCCAATTTTTTTTTTTAAAAATTCCAAAGTGAATGGACATGATCCTTTTAACAATTGATAGATATTTGATGTAATGAAAATAATGAGGTATCTATAGAGACTTATTTCTTTGATTACCTTATTAAATAAGATAATCAAATTTTCGTAGTAATGATGAATTTCCTTCATATCACATCAAATTTCAGATTGTTGTAGTGAATTTGTTGGAATGGAGGAATGATCCAATCACTACATGTGAATGGTTTTCATACATAAACTTTGGGAAAAAACACATGTTGTATGAGTTTTAAAAAAGTGAAATATAAAATCTTTGACCTATGCATACAATTAAACCCCCATTTTGATTTTCAATGAAGATTACAACACTAAAAACCCACTAGAAATAGACACAATAATATCTCTTAGATAGAGCTAAACATCATGGACTCAAACAAAAATTAAACATGATCTTACTCTCCAATTTAATTTGTATTTGTTAGTGCAATGACAAAAGTTGAAGATAATGCATTTTGTGCTAGGAATTAGGAAAGGGAGGTCCAAAAGTGCTTCTATATAGTTTTTTAATACTCAGTTGAAATTTGTGTGTGCTTGAACACAATTTGCATTCATGTTTATTGGATAGTGTCAACTATGATGAAATTATTTTATTGTTTATATTCTAATAGATGTCCACACCCTATTCCAAAACTTTGAATACGAATATGCTTGTAAACAAATTAAATACAATATACATACATATTAATCTTATAAAATAATTTAACTTTTACTAAATGTAATATAATTAATTATTTCTTTGTTTTATAATAATTTTTAAAAATAAATATCTATGACCTCCATCATATCACCTTGTCATAGATGAAATAACAAACTAAAAATTAAAAGGAAATATGTAAGATGAAGGAAATGACTTTATATTGAATATTTAAATATGAAATGCACATTACCCATTTGTGAGACATAAAAAACCACCTAGTATTGTAAGATAAAATTTACGGGAGTCACAAATAAATTTTGTAGATTAGGCGAGAGTAACAAATAGTATAAACCAGATTTCTATTGGTAGACTCTTCAAAATATCATATTTTTAATATTGAAAAATGTTTATTGCAAATTTTTCATCACAGATATACATGTATATGTGTGTATTGGTAACCATCCTTTTCTCATTGCTGTATGACAATCCTTCGTTGGTTGAGTCCAGCACGGGGAGCAGAAATCCAGAGTCATAGTGGACATGGATGCCTTTCGACGGCACCGTTTTGGCGGTGGAAGAGATGAGTGAAAGAGACGCGGGTAAGAAGGGCAATCCCAGTGGAGTCCCCAGTTCTTTTTTCCCCTTTCTTTTAATCTTCTTGTTTTGGCTCTATTCTTTCCTTATGCATTCATGGCAGCAAGATGTAAGGTGAAGAAAATTCGTTGCCGTGGTACATTGGTTTGGACGAGCACATCGAGCAGAAAATTCAGAGTCATAGCGGTAACCATCCTTTTCTCATTGCCGTATGAGAATCCTTCGTTGGTTCAGTCCAGCACGCGGTGCAGAAATTCAGAGTCACAGTGGACACAGACGCCTTTTGACAGAAAGAGACGCGGGTAAGAAGGGCAGTCCCATCTCCGGTTCTTTATTTTTCCCTTTCTTTTGAATCTTGTTGTTTTGGGTCTATTCTTTCCTCAAACTTATCGTGTGCATTCACGGCAGAAAGATGTAAGCTGAAGAAAATTCGTTGCCGTAGGACATTGGTTTGGACGAGCACATCAAGCAAACCTACCATGACAGTGGAAAAGATGATATCCATATTGTATGGATAATATTCAGCCCTGTAGTATTCATTTCACGGGAACTTACATGACAGTTTCTTTTATTGATTGTAACCCGATATGACTGTCTGCGTGAATAATAATGACGACGGGTGGTGAACGGCACTAGCTGTCTCAATGATAGAAGAAAGAAAATTATACGAAAATAGTTTTATCTGGTAGTTTTTGAGTCAATTGTATCGATTTATATTTTAGTAGTAGTGATTTCTAGGAATTTAAATGTATGAAAGTAATATTTTATTTGATATTTATTATTATTATTTTTTGAATATTTTCTTATTAATAAGCTATTAGTGTAGGAATAATTTAAATGTATCTTATAATACTTGAGATGAGGTGCAGATTGTATGGATAATATTTCACGCAAACCCACCATGTCAGTTTCTTTTATTGGTTGTAAGCCGATACGACTGTGACTGTCCGCGTGAATAACAATGAAAAAACAAAACAGCAGTCAAGGACGACGGGTGATGGACGGCTCTAGCTGTCTCAATGATATAAGAAGGAAAAAGATATGAAAATAATGTTTTGGCTGTAGTTTTTGAGTCAATTGTATTGCTTTATGTTGTAGGAGTACCCAGTGATTTGCGGAATTTACTTGTATGAAAATCAAATTTTATTTAATATATTTTTTTTTATGTTTAATAGAGTGAAATATTGGAGTTTATTTTATTTATCTATTGCAAGTATTATTTTGATTCAAATGCATTTAATCATTGAATTTCTTTAAAAATCAAGAATACTTGACTTTTCTCTCAAGACAAAGCTTACTATTCATTTAAGAAAAATATAATACAAAATTTTAGGTCTTATTTATATTTGTGGAGCATCAAACTTTTCTTTGCCCATTCAGTACTATTCTAAAGACAAAATCTACTAAATCATTTTGAAAAAATGTAGTACAAAATTTTGTGGTAATGTTTATATGAATAAATCATTGGAACTTTCACCAATCTAGTACTACTAATACTTTGACTCTAAATTTTGGGTGATGCTTATAGTGGTGGAAGCATTGAAACTTTCCTTACCCATCCAATTCAAGTACTACTCTAAATAAAATATTTAGATGACATTTACAACAGTCAAGCATTGGAACTTTTCTTACCCATCTAGTACTAGTACTAATTTGACTCACACACATTTAACCATTAGGTTTCTTTCAAAATCAAGAAAACTTAACTTTCATCTAAAGACAAAATCTATCAAATCATTTTAAAAAATGTAGTACAAAATCTAAGTAATGTTTACAAGGGTCCAAAATTAGAATTTTGGTTACCCATCCATTATTGGTACTACTTTGAATCCTATACATTTAACCATGGAGTTTCATTCAAATTCAAGAATACTTAACTTTCCTCTAAAGACAAAAATTACCAAACCACTTTAAAAAAATCTAGTACAAATTCTAGGTGATACTTACATAGGTCAAGCATTGGAACTTTTCTTACCCTTGCATTATTAGTACTACTTTGACTCAAATATAGTTAACCATATAGTTCCCTTCAAAATTATGAACACTTAACTTTCCTTTGAAGAAAAAACCTACTAAACAATTTTTAAATATATATATATATATATATATAAGAGAATGCCCAAAACCAGATGGACAAAGGCAAGTAGAGCAAAAGCCAAAACCACACCCAAACACCAATAATCCACTTTAAAAGCTAAAATTTGGGTAGATTTTGGATCCTACCTAAGAATTGCATGCGAAGGATGTAGGAAAAGATCACACAATGCATGAATAGACCATGAATGAATGATGCTTGAGGAGAAATGAACTCGAGCACCCAAACCAGGAACATAACACATAAACATGAAACACCCAAACATGCACAAGTAACCACAAACCAATGACATGCACGAGCAGAGGCAAGGATCACACTAGTAAAGGGATTTTGAATTCACAATGGGAGCACAAAACTTTTAGAGTTCTCGCATGAAATAGCTAAGGATGAATGTAAAAGTGAGCTAGGTTAACCTAATAAACTCCTTGGATAGGCTTATTAATGACATAAAATTATGCATTCAATTGTCTATGTCAGCACATTCAATTTGTGTGAGTGATTTGATGTAAACAAGGCTTGAGGTGACAAGATGTCACCACCATCAGGCTCCATGGGTCAAACAAAAACCTGACACCTAAAGTCTAAAAGGACAATGCACAACAATTAACATTGAGTATCGAGTGAAGAGTCGGGGATTGGATTTGATCAAGATGGCATACCATCATTAAGAATCCTGATTTACTGAGGCGCAACAAGGCACTCAAAAAGAAGAAAAAATGGAAAGGGAAAGAAAGAAAAGAAAAGAAAAGGAAGGGAAAGAAATGGAAAGAGAAAGGAGAGAGAAAATAAAGCTGGAAGAAAAATGACAAAACATGAGATGAAAAAAGTGGGTCCCCACTTTGTCAAATACAAAATGGGGTGTGAGTGCAAATACACAACACAATGTTTGACCTAACATGAAATGCACTAAATGAGCAATGAAACTTTCAAACAACTTAAGATTGTACTCAAATTTTATAATAATAAACATGTAATTTAAAATTTTGCAAGTATAAGATACACCAGATTCACCAAAATGAGATGTTGAAAAATGGATCCAAGGCTAGATTTAACATATGGCACACTTTTCAAAATTTAATCATTTGGGGACACAAAAATGATCATATAAGACCACTTGGTTACTATCCTCAAGGAAGAGATAAACTGGATGATCAGGGTTTTGGTCCCCTTTGGGTTGATTAGGATTTGAAGTGATGTGATTTGATGTGTAGTGTGATTTTGTATTTATGTAAACTAGTTAACTATGCAACTACAACAAACTATCACTAATTTATACATAATCAAAACTTATACACAAAAATAGAGAACATAAGAGCATAGAGCAGAGATAGATGAACATGGAATTCAAATTTGAGCTCAAACTATTTGGTTATGCTATAGTATAATATCTCTATAAATTATTAGTGCATGACCAAAGGAGAAAATACTTAGAGAATTAAATTGTAACTATATTGATGTTGTTGAATAATACATTGAGTCTCATTTTGTTGTTTATTTTTTCTCAAAATAGGTTTCTTGGGATTTATTATGTTTAATGTATTTATTTAATTGTTTAATAGTATTTAGATCATAAATTATTTTTATTTCTCTCCTCATCTACTAGTGTAGGAACATTTTTTTATCTACATGCCTCTTCGTCTTCCAACACTCCACAATTCCTCGTACACTTTCATAGTCTTACATGAAATATTTCTAATGCCTTCAACTCACTGTGTTCAAGAACCCTAACATTGAAATTCTCATTGCTTTGCTCAAATTTGCATCACACACATCACTCACATCAATCTTGCATCTATATGGATTCTTTCTTCTTTCATACCTCATCTCACCACAACACTGGATACATATTTATATCAACCTCAAACTCAAAAACCTTCTCTAATGTTGGCAACTAGTTGTTATACATACAAATTCAAAATTGATCAATATCTAAACATTCCCAAGGTGGATAGGAATGAAAGTTGACCTACATAAATCCTTAATTAGGGCTCAAATAGATCCCAACACACTTCAACATGCTTCTACAAGCCTCACATGTAGTGTTAAACATAAGGTCATCCAACACCCGTGCAAAAAACCATAAAATTTAAGTACACACTTCCTTTATTCAATTTGAAACTTCTGTACAACATAATCCACTCGAAAATGATCCAAAATAGTCCATTAACTACTTAAGATTCATCAAACACTACATCCAAGTTCATATCATGCAAACATTCAACTCAAAACAACTAGTAACCCTTATTTGCATATTGATAAATGAAACCCACTCAGTTGCACCAAATCAAATAGAAATTGAATACAAAAAGATACAAGCATTATAAGAAACTTCCCAAATCTACACAACCTAAAGCCAAACAACAAAGAAACACAAAGCAAATACATTTCTCTCAGACCACATAAACCATCACTAAACAACTAGTTCACACACTAGTGAAAATATCTTGCATAGTACAATGATCCGAAACTGAATTATAAATATAGCAACCTCTAACAACCTTGAATATGTAAGATCTACACACAAGCATAGCATCAACACAGAATAAACATAGAGCACATTGCTAGAGCACATTATGAACACTTGCACAACAAATTTTACTTTGTTTATCAAATATTCTCAAAAGCACTTGGGAACCGAGTACCAAAGACATCATCTTGATTCATTACTTCATTCCAACTCATCTTCAAACTTTGCAACAAAAGGATAGCTCCATGTACTCACAACATTTCCTCAAGATCTCAACTATACATGCACAATTTGTTTTCCTCTTTTTCACAATTTTCTCAATATTCTCGACATCTTCATCCCATAGTTGACATCAATGACAACACCAATTAGTAGACTTACTATTGACATCAATGACAACACCTTCATACTTGCAACACTTTTTTAACCAATTTTAGTGACGATGTAAGGGATTCAAGACACGAAGTGATAAAACCTAGTTATATATGTTGCAAGAGTTTTTCCCTTGGTCTCCTTGTGTTGTGCAGTGTGGAACTTAGGTTTGTGACATGGCTTAAACACCTCCTATGGATCTTAGATCTTGTATAAATCTAGCAGTTGTATCGGGCATTAATAGGTCAATCTTTTGGTGCAACAACAATCACCTATGCAACAACTAGTATATATTCCAAGGTCACAAGTTCAAACCCATCACTTGTGTTGGGGGGGATTGTTACAAGAGTTTCGCCCTTGGTCTCCTTGTGCTATGCAACATGACACTTGGGTTCATGACATGGCTTATCCACCTCTTGTGGATCTTGGATCTTGTATAAATCTGGCGATTGTATTGAGCAGTAACAGGTCGATCTTTTGGTGCAATGACAATTGCCTATGCAACAATATAAGGGTACACTAAATATCTCAAGTCACATGGGAGTAGATTGTAAGAAAAATTCCACATGATTATCCATAGGTTTCCAAGGAAAATATATAAAAATATAATAAGCCGGAGCCATAAAATTCTTTGAAATCACTCTTTTCTACATGTTCACATTCTTAGTACATAAATATTAAACCCTTCTACAACGCTCTATAGATGGAAATGTAGATACCAAGGTTTCTCTCCAAGCTTATGTTATCCAATTATCAAATAACTTTGTAGAGGGTAGAGTATCCAAAAAATGTAAACCCAAAAACAAAACTCCAATATTTTTTAACCTTTTTATTCATTCCCTAAAATAGACTACATAGAAACATTAGGGATGAAATATAACAATGAAGTGGCCTAACTTTCCTCACCAATTTATTTAATCTTTTATTGGAAAAAATTTCCATTTCCATAAACAAACTCAAACTCATCTCTTAATATTTCTACTCTATCATCATTTACCAATGCTTTGTTACCTTAGGTCAACACCTCCTAATTCCATGTGCCCTTTCCTCCATTGCAACTTGGTGAAACATGCACTCATGGAACAACATGAGTTGTAGTGTTAAAAAATAAACAAACCTCATTTTTATAATATCTAAAAATTTAAAAATGATGATAAATCATGGTTGCATAATAAAACACTTAACTTAAATTGTACATATGCAAGAAATGAAATATCAAGATCATATGCATTTGTTGTTAAAGAGACAAAATATAACTCAAGAAAATTAACATTGTTTTCACATTATCTAATATTACATCCAAATTAAAATAAATATAAAATAAACCCAATATTTATGTCCATAATTTTTTTAGATTTTTCAAAGTGCATTAAGAAATGGACACATTCATTTTAAAAATCAACGCAAATTTGATATAGCAACAATAAGGAGGTAGCTATAGAGACTAATTTCTTTGATTACCTTATAAAGATAACCAAATTTTCATAGTAATGATGAAGCTCCTTCATATCACTTCAAATTTCATATTGTTGTAGTGAATTTGATGGAATGGAGGAATGATCCAATTCCTACATGTGAATGGTTTTCATACATAAATTCTAGAAAAAAATCACATGTATGAGTTTTTTTTTTTAAAGTGATATAAAATCTTTGCCCTATGCATACAATTAAACCCCCATTTTTATTTTCAATGATGATTACAATGCCAAAAAACCACTAGAAATAGACACGAAAAAGATCTCTTAGATAGAGCTAAGCATCATGGAATCAAAGAAAAAATTAAACACAATCTTACTCTCCAATTTAATTTTCATTTATTCGTATTGGTGGAACCCTAAATTTTCATTGTCCCACTAGTTCCATGGTCAAGCCTATGACTGATTCTTCCTTGAACCATTAGCGTTTAGGGTTTTTATTTCCCTGATTCACTTATACCCTTGATCCTTCTATTGGCTTGTGTTCGCTCATTGACCAGTTGCATTAGGCCACAGGTTAACTAATTGGAATTTTATGGCCTTCGCTATTATCATTTTAACCAGCCCCAACATTCAGGTCACCCATTGAGCCTAGTAAATCCCCCTTTTAAGAACATCTTTTACCCATCTGCCTTTTGGAAAAACTTATGCCTACCACTGGCAGTTCATCACCCATCATGCATTCTTGTGAGATCGTCTGTGCCCATCCCGCACTGAGCGATGCATATTCTATCTTACTACCTGAGCTTCATCGCCCGTTGGGTGTTGCAATCTCACCGTTGGAAGAAAACCCACGATGAGCGATGTGGTTAAGCTTTTTAACCCATGGTTAACCCCAGTACTATCACTAGTTGTATGGTGCAGTCTAATGATGAATATGCAACTACTAATGGGTGAGTTTCTCCCCATCGTGCAGGATCAAGGCATCGCTTGTTAGAGATGCCTGAAAGGGAATTGAATGAGCGATGAGCGATGTAAGGATCTTTGGATAGGATCCTTATGTGATCCAAATCAATGGCTAATGTTTCATCACTGGCTCTATTGCCATCGCTTGATGGAATCCCAAAACAAAACTTGAAGGCATGATGGGCAATGTGATTCAGTTTGTGGCCAAGATCATCCCACGATCATCAGGATCGACATCAAGCAGGTTAAGGATGATAAAGTAAGGATATGGATAGGTATGTGGCAGTTTTTAAGTACTTCCTCACTGTTTTTAAGTATGATCAATAAAGCAAGTGGTGATCCTTAATGAACCTCATTGATTGAGTTTTAAATATTGGACAATCAATGACTGAGATTCAACATGCAATGATTATTTTTTTCTCACACAAGTAAGCCAGGATGGCCATTAATTGCAACGAGCCTCCAATTCCTCTATTTAATGAGAATTTTCTGAAGCTTGTTCGATCATTTGTAAATTATCAAGGCACATAATTGATTGAACATTGCGAGTACTAGAGGAAAAAATTTAGAGTATTGAACAAGGTGTTGTAGAGGTGGCCGTGAGGTATCTTCTGGTACATAAGTGTGAATGCATGCATATTGTATTGTTGGTGTAGTTCAATAGTATTTTGTGTCTAGTGCTTTTGGGGTTTTTATTGTTTGTGTGTGGGAATTCTTTGAAAGTTGTGGTTAGTGTCTCTTCCTGTACAATTAGCTTTGGCTAGTATTGTATTCTGGAAATATGAGTGAGCTAGGTACTCCCATTACGCCGGTCTAAAGTTCCAAAAGGTTAAATATGTAGGAACCAGTTGCATATGTGCCTGAGGAAAAACCTATTGTGGCATAAACACCAATTATCCCAAAAGGCAAGAGGAGTGTGCATAGGAAGGTTGAGAAAATCACTGTCAAGAGTACCTACAGTCTTAGAAATAAGACTAGTTTAGAAGAATTAGTAAAATTTGGAGGAAAAGGGCCTATTGAGTTTGTGAAAGAATTAACAAGGTTGAGTACGAGTCCTAAGGTTTGTTGAAAGAAGCCTAGTGCTCCTATTCTAGTTTCTGATAATTCCTCAAGTGAGGAGGGAGGAGCCAGCCTTGACTCTGGCCATTGCTCTATTTCTCTTGTGCCTTATGATGACTCAGATGATGAGATAATTGTTGCAACTCCACTCTCTATCAAAAATCTCAGTGAGGGTGTTTACTCAATAGCTGACAAGGCCGGGTAACACTCGTGTTCTCTTTTCAATGGTGTTTGGTTTTTGGGGTGTTGTGGTGACTCAACTTCCATGTGGCTAATTTGTTGGTTTGTGTTGTTGATAATGATGGTGGTTTCTCTGGTATTGGTGAATATGCCAATATTGATGATGCCTTTTGAAAGGCTTGTGTGGCTTCTTCAACCAATGGCTTGGTGCTTTTTTGCCTTTTTTCTTTCTCGTGGTGAAGGAATGATTGAAATATAACTATTTGGGAACTAACCCTAGTGAAATGAAATTAATTGCAAAATTATTATGAAATTTAACTATAATGAGCATGGTGCTTATTGTTCCCTTAATCTATAAAATGGATTTCAAGGCTCATTACAGTGGTCAAAATTTTGAGTCCAGTATGGTCTAGGTAAAATTTGAATACAAAAAGCAAATGTAAATGCAGAAAGCTTGATGAATCTATTGAGAAATTGTCTTGGGTATAGGTTGTATATGTAATAGTCTTAAATAGTCTTACACAAATTACTGATATTGAAGAAATATAAATTCCAAAGCATGTACTCTCATTTTGTACACTTTTGTAGATCATAAATGAAATTATCAAAGAACTTTTTTGTTTATCGTCAATGGTTTAATTGAATGTATGGCTTTATTTCTTTGCTTTAACTCAAAGGGTTAATTAAAATTCTTGAGGAAAGTCATAGGTCTGTGAGAATTTGCAAGGATTTGATAAGAAGTGATGTTTTGGATGTTGTGAGTTTTTGTATTGCAAGGCATTACAAAGATAGTCCATTTATTTCAGAATTAAATAATCTATGTATTACTAAGTATTTCATATTTGACTCCATTTACCCTATTGATGAGACACTGGCCTGTTTATCAAGAATTTGTGCAATCAAATAAATAAGTAGTATGCCTATCCATGGATTCAAAATAAGAACAATACTTATTAAAATTTAAAATCTTGTCAATTCTGAATTGTTAGTTTGAAGTACACCCTTGTTCCTATCATATAGACAATTATTTAATAAAAAACCTACCAAATATTTGGTGAATTATGTTTATTTTCCTGCAATAGGAATCCTTTTGCGCAGAAGTGTTCTCCATTTTAACAAAATTGAAATGAACACAATCAAGAAATACCTTCCTTGGTCCCATAGAACCTAAAGTGTAGGAGTAAAGACTTTAAAATCCTTTACTCATTGTGTTGACCACTACCCTAGGGATGTCTTGAACATAAGGGTTGGCTATCCTTTAGAGAGTTCCAAGGTTCAACTGGAAAAAACACCAACAAGTATGATGAATTTATTTGAAGATAATGCATTTTGTGTTAGGAATTTAATGTGCTTCTATATAATTTTTCAATATTCAATTGAACTTTGTGTGTGCTTTCACAGTTTGCATTCATGTCTATAAGATAGTGTCAACTATGGGATCTGATTAAATTCTTTGATTGTTTATACTCAAATAGATATCCACATCTTATTCCAAAACTTTGAATACGATATGCTTATAGACAAATTAAATACAATTTGCATATACATAAATATTAAAAAAATAGTTTAACTTTTGCCAAATATAATTTAATTAATCATTTTTTTTAATTTAATTTTTAAAAATAAATATCCATTGTATGATGAAACCCTCATATCATATCACCTCAATGTTAAAATGGTCACAAATTAACTCATCACCAATTTTTTCATGCAATAGATGAAATGACAAATTTGAAAAGAAATATTTAAGATGGAAGAAATGACGTCTATATTGAATATTTAAAGATGGATTTAAAGTTTCAAATATGTACATTAATCATTTGCAAGACATAAAAAAATCACCTAAGAGAAAGGACCCAATAATTTAGCATGTTTCAATAGTTGTGATAATAGTTATAAGATAAAATTTGTGAGACAAATAAAGATTATATATTAGACGAGAGTAACAAATAGATGTAAAGTAAATTTCTACTGCTAACAAATAGTTCAAAATATCATATTTAAAATTAATATTAAAAAATGTTTATTACAAATTTCATCAGAGTATGACAATCTTTTGTTGGTTCAGTCCAGCACACACAAAGAGATGATGACTGAATGAAACTGGGTAAGAATTGTGGTCTCCTTGAAGATCATGAAGATCATGAACACTTAACTTTTCCTCTCTAAAGACAAAACCTATTAAACAATTTTTAAAATATACAAAAAGAACAAGAGAATGCCAAAAATTAGATTGACAAAGGCAAGCAAAAAAAAGCCAAAACCACCTGCAAACACTAGGAATCTATTTTAAAAAGCTAAAATTTAGGAAAATTTTGGATCCAACCTAAGAATTGCATGCTAAGGAGGCAAAAAGAACACACCATGCACAAAAAACCACTTAACAGATGACGCTTGAGCAACAATGAACTCGAAAACCCAAACTAGGAACACAACACACAAACATGAAACACCCAAACACGCGCAAGCACCCACAAGCCAATAACGTGCATGAGCATAGGAAAGGATCACACCAGTAAAGGGATTTTGAATTCACAGTGGAAGCATAAATTTTTTAGATTTCTCGCATGAAATAGTTAAGGGTGAATGTAAAAATGAGCTAGGTTAACCTGATAAACTCCTTAGATGGGCTTATTAATGGCATTAAATTATACATTCAATTACTTGTGTTAGTGCATTCAATTTGTGCTAGGTGAAATCACAATACTATGTCTCACTTTTTGCCCAAGATGGACATTTACATCAATACTTTTAATTGAATCTTATTCTTTTGAGACTTGTAGTAGCTAAACCATTAAGAATTTGAAGATGATGCCAACTAGTGATTTGTGGCAATTCGTGTGTAGATTCTAAATATATTTTTTATTTTTTTTTGAAATAAATCATGAATCTTTTAATATCTCCTTTAATAACTAGTTTTAAATAGAAAACAATATTTTCAGAAAGTAATGTTTGTGTCGTCCATCATAACTTTTTTCTATAAAGGATAAAATTCTAATTTTTGAAATATAGATTTTCAACATCAATATCTAAGGAAAGTATATTTTTTCATAATTTTTTGTTACACACATATATTCTAATTAATTTATGAAGTCATTGTAACTATAATTTGGATATACATGTGTGTCGTCCAACCTAACTTGTGTATATATCGAAATCCAAATTATTATTTTTGGTGAAACAAGGAAATCAATACTTAGGGAAAGGGTATTTTTTATATTTTTTACAATGGTTTGTAACTATTTTTCTATCTTTGTAGAACGAAAAGCTTGATGTTCAGAGAAAAACCTATGTTCAGTAAAAATTGAAAATTAAATACATGGTAAAATAAAAACATATAAAACCTATACTTGTTGGAAAGCTCATTTTGAGGGCTACAATCTTGCAAACTATAATTCTAAATGAAATTATTTAATCCCTCTAAAGGCAAAGAAAAAGTGTTCTTTTGCCAACATTTTGATAAGTGCGAAGGAGACTCCATTGTGGCCATGATTTAATACTAGAGGGGTTCTATTCAAGGGGGTTTGGTCTAAGGGGGTCTTATCTATCCCTCTTATATTAAAAACCTTTAGATGTAACCTCTTAAGGCTTAAATCATTAATTTTTTTTCTTCTGAAAAGGTGATTCCAAGTAAAAATCAACATGTCCCAAAAGTGAGACACACTATTGTGATAACACAGGCGAGTGATTTGATGTGCACAAGGATCATGGTGACAAGATGCCACTACTAGTGGGCCCCATGGGTCAAACATTAGGTAAACAAAAAAATCAATGCCTAAAGTCTGAAAGAACAATGCACAACAATTAACATTGAGTATCAAGTGAAGATTTGGGGATTGAGCTTAATCAGGATGACATACCATAATTGAGAAGCCCGATTTACTGAGGCCTGACAAGGAACTTAAAAAAAAAATAAGGAAAGGGAAAGAAAGAAAAGAAAAGAAAAGGAAGGGAAATAAATGGGAAGAGGAAGGAGAGAAAATAAAGGAGAAAGAAAAACAATGAAACACAAGACGAGAAAAGGTGGGTCCCTGCCTTGTCAATACAAAATGGGGTGTGAGTGTGAAGACACAACAAAATGTTTGACCTAACATGAAATGCACTAAATGATCAATGAAACTTTCAAACAACCTAATTTTGTACTCAAATTTTACAATAATAAACATGTAATTTAAAATTTTGCAAGTATAAGATACATCATATTCACCAAAAATGAGATGTTGAAAAATGGATTGGAGGCTAGAGTTAACCTATACTGCACTTTTCAACATTTTATCATTTGGGGACACAAAAGTGATCATACAAAACCACTTGGTTACTATCCTCAACGAAGAGATAAATTGTCCATGATCAAGGTTTTGGCCCCCTTTGGGTAGATTAGGAGTTGAAGCGATGTGGTTTGATGTCTAGTGTCTGATTTTGTATTTATGTAAACTAGTTAACTATGCAGCTACAACAAACTATCACTAATTTATACATAATTAAAACTTATACACAAAAATAGAGAACATGAGAGTAGAAAGCAGAGATAGATGAACTTGGAATTCAAATTTGAGCTCAACTATTTGGTTATGCTATAGTATAATATCTCTATAAGCTATTAGTGCATGACCAAACGAGCAAATACTTATAGGATTGAATTGTAACTATATTGATGTTGTTGAATAATACATTGAGTCTCATTTTGTTGTTGTTTTTTCTTAAAATGGGTTTCTTGGGATATATGGTGTTTAATGTGTTTATTTAATTGATTAATAGTATTTACATCACAAATTATTTTTATTTCTCTCCTCATATACTAGTATAGGAACCATTTTCTATCTATCTTAATTTCATGAAGTTACTCTAAAATGCTAGTTTCCTTTTTGAACAAGGGATAAATTTTCATCCATATTTTATAGATAAAGTAGGAACTCAAACCACCAATACCATTAACTATACAAGTAAAAATTAAACCATTAAGGTGAAACTGAAGTAAGCTAGGGGAAAAATGGATTTAATGAAAAAAAAATATCATTCATAAGAGGAAAATATGATATTGTTTCTTCATTTTAATGACTTAGTGTAATGGATTCAATACCCATTGAAATAAAACCTAGTTATATAAGGGTACATTACATAGTTACATAAGAGTAAATTATAAGTCAAAATACACATGATTAATCATAGGTTTGCAAGAAAAATATCTAAAAATATACCAAACCATGGCCATAAAATTATTTGAAATCACTATTTCCTACATGTTCCCATTCTTAGCACATAAATATTAAACCCTTCTACAAAAACCTATATAAGGAAATGTATACACCAAGGTTTTTCTTGAAACTTATGTCATCCGGTTTTCAAATAACTTTGTAGATGGTAGATTATGCAAAAAAATGTAAACGAAAAATTTCCAATATTCATTAACCTTTTTATTCTTTCTCTAAAATAGACTACATAGAAACATTAGGGATGAATGATGAAAATGAAGTGACCTCACTTTTCTCATGGAAAACCATATCCATAAACAACCTCAAACTCATCTGCTCCTAATATTTTTACTCTATCATCATTTAGAAATGTTTTATTAACTTATGTCAACACCTCCTAATTCCATGTGCTCTTTTTTACCATTGAAACTTGGTGAAAAGTGCACTCATGGAACAACATGAGTTGTAGCCTTAAGAAATAAACAAACCTCATTTTTATAAGATCTACAAAATTTTAAAATGATGATAAATCATGGCTAAATAATAAAATAATATAGCTCAAATTGTACATATGCAAGAAATGAAATATTGATTTATATAATTTTTTAGTTAAAGAGAGAAAATCTAACTCAAGAAAATTAACATTTTTTTATCAAATTAGCTAATATTAAATTAAAATTAGAATAAATATAAAATAAACTCAAAATTGTGTCTAAATTTTTTATTTTATTTTTTAAAGTATTTTAAGAAATGGACATGTTTAGTTTAAAAATTGACACAAATTTGATGTAACAAAAATAAGGAGGTAGCTATAGAGACTAATTTTTTTGATTATCTTATAAAGATAACAAATTTTTCATAGTAATGATGAAGCTCCTTCATATTACTTCAAATTTCATATTGTTGTAGTGAATTTATTGAAATGGAGGAATGATCCAATTCTTACATGTGAATGGTTTCCATACATAAATTTTGGAAAAAAAATACATGTACAAGTTTTCAAAATAAAAGTGAAATATAGTTTTTTTCCCCTATACATATGATTAGATTCTAATTTTGATTTTCAATGATGATTACAATGCCAAAAAAACACTAATAATAGACACAAAATAGATCTCTCAAATAGAGCTAAGCATCATGGACTAAAAAAAAATTAAACACAATCTTTCTATCCATTTTAATTTGTATTTATTGATACAATGAAAAAAATTGAAGAGAATGGATTTTTTGCAAGAAATTAGGAATGGGAGGTCCAAAAATGTGCTTCTATATATTTTTTAATATTCAATTGAACTTTGTGTGTGCTTTCACAATTTGCATTCATGTCTATAAGATAGTGTCAACTATAACATCTAATGAAATTCTTTTATTGTTTATACTCTAATAGATATCCACATCCTATTCTAAAACTTTAAACACAATATAATTGAAGACAAATTATATATATATATATATAGTTTTACTTTTACCAAATATAATATAATTGATTATTTCGTTGTTTTATAATAATTTTAAAAAATAAATATATGAACCCCTCATCTCATATCACCTCTCATCACCAACTTTTTCATGCGATTGATGAAATGCCAAATTAAAATTTTAAAAGAAATATTTAAGCTGAAGGATATGACTTTTATATTGAATATTTAAAAATAGAATTAAATTTCAAATATGTGCATTACCGATTTGCAAGACATCAAAAACCACCTAGTATTGTAAGATAAAATTTGAGTCAGTCACAAGTAAATTTTATATATTAGATGAGAGTATCAAATAGTTGTACAGTAGATTTGTAGTGGTAGACTCTTCAAAATATCATACTGTTAATATTAAAAAAAGTTTATTACAAATTCCATCACAGTCTTTATGATATAGTAACAATCCTTTTCTCATTGCCGTATGACAATCCTTTGTTGGTTCAGTCCAGCACGCAGAGCAGAAATTCAGTAATAGTGGAGAGGGCGCCTTTCGGCAGCACCGTTTTGGCGGTGGAAGAGAGATGAGTGTGAATATGAGACGCGGGTAAGTCGCGTTCAATGGGGTCCCCGTTCTTTTGTACCGATTTCTTCAGATCTTCTTGTTTTGGTTCTTCTTTCCTCCTGCCATCGTGTGCATTCATGGCAGAAAGATGTAAAATAAGCGGTGCCACGCCAGGTTGAGGCTCCTTGCAAAACAACACCATTTTGGCGGTGGAAGATCATATGCATATTGCATTCATTCCATAACTACCATGTCAGTTTGATTGTAAGCTTGATATGACTGTAGAACAAATCAGCAGTCCAAAGGATGACGAGTGATGAACAGCTCTAGTTGTCTTAATGATAGAAGAAAGAAAATGACATGAAAATCATTTTCTTGCCTGCTTTTAATTCCATAGTTTGAGTCAATTGTATTGAGTTTATATTGCAGGAGTGATTTTCAGGAATTTATTTGTATGAAAATGTATATAGTATTATTCAAAGTAGGTGAAATATTAGAATTCCATTTTTAGACAAAACCTATCAAATCATTTTTAAAAAATATAATAAAATATTTTAGGTGATGTTGATAAGAGCATCAAATCTTTTTTTGTCCATTCAGTGCTACTCTAAAGAAAAAACATACTACACCATATTAAAAAAATGTAGTACAAAATTTGTGGTAATGTTTATAGGAATAAATCATTGGAACTTTGTCCACCCATCTAGTAGCGCTTCTACTTTGACTCAAAATTTTAGGAGATGCTTAAAATTTTCCTTATCCATCCAATACTAGTACTACTTCAAACAAAACATTTAGATGACATTTACTATGGTCAAGCATTGAAACTTTTCTTACCCATCTTATAATAGTACTACTTTGACTCAAATGCATTTAACCATGGAGTTTCTTTCAAAATCAAGAACACTTAACTTTCATCTAAAGATAAAATCTATCAAATCATTTTAAGAAATGTAGTACAAAATCTAAGAAATGTTTACAAAATTCCAAACATTAAATTTTGGTTACCCATCCATTTTGGTATTGCTTTATCTCAATTTATTTAACCATAGATTTCATTTTCGAATCAAGAACACTCAACTTTCCTCCTAAAGAAAAAAAATTACCAAACCACTTAAAAATGTAGTACAAATTTTAGGTGATACTTACAAAGGTCAAGCATTGAAACTTTTGTTACCCTTGCATTACAATTACTACTCTGACTCAAATACTTTTAACCAATGGAGTTACCTTCAAAATCAAGAACACTAAACTTTCCTCTAAGGACAAAACCTACTAAACCATTTCAAAAATTTATAATACAAAATTTTAGGTGATTGTATAGGAGTGAAGCACTAGAACTTCCCTTGCACTATAGTACTAGTACTATTTTAACTTAAAATTCTAGGTGATGTTTATACGATCAAAATTCAAGCTTCAATTAGCCATCTAATATTAATACTACTATAAAAATATAACTCTACTAAACCATTAAAAATCTCATTAGCACAATAGACAAGTTTTCTATCACCAAAAAGGAAAATATAGGTTTCAAATATTTTCTCCTTTATGTTATTTTTATATATATTATTTATCTATTTTAATAGTTTAAATTTTTATTTTGAAAATATTTGACATTAATTTGTTTTTTAATTTAATAACACAATACTTAATTATATTTGAGATATAAAATAATTTTATAGTAAATAAGATCATGAAATTGTTATTATACTACAATAATTATTAGTAATTATTTTTGGAATGAATAGTTTTATTTGTTTTTCCTTGTTATAGGTAAAATAATTAAGTGTTCTTGGATATCATTTTTACAACCTTTTATTAGTGTAATATATTTGACCTTACAAAAGATATATATTTACCCTTGATTATTTTGAATTATACAAGACTATGAAGAAAATAAATAAAGGAGGTCTCATTTATTATTTAATTATTAGTTAAGTATAAAAATTAAAAGGATATTTGTATTAATAGCCATGTTTTACATAACTCAATAAGAGAAAAGTATTCAAATCCACAATGATAAAGAATAGATAAACATATAGTCAAGATAACATAAGATGTACCTTTGAAAAATCTCAAAGGGAAAAACCAAGTTCCAATTGTACTCACACACTCAAATTCATTATCTCATGAACAAAGATTAAAATATACTTGTAAATTCTCTATCCAATGCTTCTGAAACATCAAGCTCCCTAATTGTACTCCATATGAATAGAAAAAATGATAATTATGTAATGGAACATCCAAATATATTCTTCATCTTATCACATATTCAACTTACAAGAGATTCTTTATCAAGCTTAACTGAAAATACAAAGACTATGACATCCAACCTCAACAACTGCTTATGTGCTTTATTTTATAAAAATAAGCTTACAAAAAACCATTGAGTGATATTACATAAATCATGTACATCTAACCATGAGCTTAGAAACTATGCACCCCTCATTTATTTTTTGGTAATAATTTTTCTAAATATTAGATATTTTCCAAATATGCAATCACATGAAATATTTATCTCAATCTTGCATAAAACATACAAATTATTTTCATGAAACTACCAATGCTTGATGCACATATCCCTAGATTCTTAAAATTCTTTGAATAAATATTAATTTTACATTATATTAATTGTGAAAACTTGTACAATACACCTTTAATAACATTCATCCACTTGAATACTGTACATAAGAAATCAAAATCAAGCTCAAACATCAAGGAAAAATCCCTTAATAGAAATTATAACATCAAGGCATCCAAGTGTGCCGTTATTTCCTTTAGGATAATGATTACAAGTATTAGCGTAGGAATCATTTTTCTATCTATCTTAATTTCATGAAGTTAGATTTTAAAATGTTAGTATTCCTTTTTAACAAGGGAGAAATTATCATCCATATTTTTATGGATAAAGTAAGAACTCAAACCACCAAGACCAAGTAAAAATTAAAGCATGAATGTCGAAGTGAAATAAGGTAGGAAAAAAAATTATTGAAATAAAATATATTTCATAAAGGGAAAATATGATCTTGTTTCTCCAATTTTAATGACTTAGTATAATGGATTCAAGACGCAAGGAAATATAACCTAGTTATATAAGGATACATTACACATTTCAACTCACATAGGAATAGATTATAAGATAAAATCCACATGATTAACCATAGGTTTCTAAAGAAAATATCTAAAAATATACCAAACCACAACCTTAAAATTCTTTGAAATCACTATTTTCTACATGTTTCCATTCTTAGCACATAAGAACTAAACCTTTCTACAACTCTCTATACAAGGAAATGTAGATACCAAGGTTTTTTTGGAAATTATGTCATCCAATTATCAAATAACTTTGTAAAGGGTAGATTATGCAAAGAAATGTAAACGGAAAAAATTACAATATTTGTTAACCTTTTATTCATTCTCTAAAATAGACTACACAGAAACATTAGAGATGATGGATAAAAATGAAGTGGCCTCACTTTTCCTCACCAATTTATCTAATCTTTTCTTGGAAAACCATATCCATAACATAAACTCATCTCTTCTAATATTTCTGCTCATCATTTATCATTGTTTTTTTGTTACCTTGGGTAAACACCTCTAATTCCATCTGTCCTTTTACCATTGACTTGGTGTGCCTCCTTGGAACAACATGAGTTGTAACCTTAAGAAATAAACGAACCTCATTTTTATAAGATCTAAAATTTGAAAAAGATGATAAATCATGGCTGCATAATAAAATACGATAACTTAAATTGTACATGTGCAAGAAATGAAATATTGATATATATTTTTTAGTTAAAGAGAGAAAATCTAACTCAGGAAAACTAACAATTTTTTACTCAAATTAGCTAATATTAAATCATAATTAGAATAGATATAAAATAAACTCAAAATTTACATATATATATATATATATATATAGTACATTAAGAAATGGACATGTTGCTTTTAAAAATTTACACAAATTTGATGTAGCAAAAATAAGGAGGTAGCTATAGAGACTAATTTCTTTGATTACCTTATAAAGATAACTAATTTTTCATAGTAATGATGAAGCTCTCTTTCATATCACTTTAAGTTTCATATTGTTGTAGTGAATTTGTTGAAATGTGGAAATGATCCATTTCCTACATGTGAATGGTTTCCATACACCAATTT
>VDFB02215405.1:0-18085 GCA_007258455.2 Sequoia sempervirens
CCCTCTTCCCCTCTCCCTTCCCCCTCCTAATTCTTTCTCTATATATCTCTCTCCCTTTCCCCCTCTCTCTCTATCTCTCCCTCCCCCCTCCTAATTATCCCTCTCCCCCCTCTCTCTCTCTCCCTTTCCCTCTCTCTATCCCTTTCCCTCTCTCTCTCCCTCTATCTCTCTCTATTTCCCACCCTCCACCTCCTAATTACTCTTGGGTATATGTGTGTAAAAATTGGATATCCGATTTAGATCGGATATCCGATTTATAACACCAAAATATTACGTTTTAAAATGTTTTTCAAATTCGATATTAGACACGAATTGGATATCCAAAAAAAATTGGATATCTAATTTGTAGTATTTTGGATTGGGCATTGCTATGGAGCAATGTACTGACAGCCAACCCAAAAAAAAAGTCAACTCAGGATTTTCGCATTTTTTGGCGAGTTCAAAATGCTACTTTTTTCATGTTGCCACTTTTTGGCCCATCATGATCCTGCACATACCCAGGTCTAAATCAGGTATTATTGCTAAGGTGGATCACTCCTTTCTTCGAAGGCCATACACTTATGATTGGGTCAAGTGTTCTTTTCTTTAGAAAATTCCTATTACCTTTTTGATAGGTTAATTATGATTTGATTAGATGGGTTATGAAGCACTTATTTCAAACAAATATGCTTATGAAAGAAGTATATTGGCATGAAATTAAATATGATTTGTATTCCAATGTAAAACTACAAAGAATGGAAATAATTATTTCAACACATAAAATATTATGTAGTAGTCAATTAAAATGAAAAAGCTTACTCTATATTAGTTAGGATACACAACTAAGAAAATGATCTAAAGTGACTTATTTATCCTAGAGGAACTAAGTATATAGTATGCAAAGAAAACCAACAAACCCACAACTACCCCTATTTTGAAGGAGTTTAGTTTTCTCCCCTTCCTGATCTTGCTAATATTGTCTAATTATTTTAAAGAGATGAAGGGTCATAACACAACTTTATTCAACCCAGTAAATAGCTTGGTTAATGAAACTTGACAAAAGCAACAAAACAATTACTACATTTGGCATTTCATTTTGAATGAAGAGTGGTGACAATAATCTACTTATAGTTTAATAAAACATATTTTTATAAGAAGGAAACTGACATTAAGAAGATAGAGTGTTACTTATGATTTAATAAAAAGCTCTTGTAACACCAACATATACTATTGTATGCTTGCATGGATTCTTAGTTAATATGGGGAGATAGAGATAGATGGGGAGAGAGAGATAGAGATATGGGAAGAGATGGAGATATATGGGAAGAGAAAGGAAGAGAGAGGTGGAGATAGAAGAGTCAATGGATAAGGATGAGGAGATATAGTGAGATAGAGAGAGGAGATAGAGAGGAAAGGGAGAGAAATGGATATAGATAGAAAGAGATAGAGAGAGGAGTGAGAGGAGATAAAAAGAGAAATAGAGATAGAGATATAGAGTAGGAGAGATGGAGGGAGAGATGGAGTGAATGAAGAGAGAAATGGGGGGAGAGGGATAGATAGCTCAATAGATAGAGGGGGGAAGAGGGAATGACATAGATAGTGGGGGATATAGAGAGATAGAGAGCGACAGGGAAAGATATATCAATCACCCTCCCTATATCTCTATCTATTCATCCTTATCTCTTTATCTCTCTACCCCTCTCTATCTCTTTGTCTCCTTTCTGTTTGTTATGACATCATTATCTCCCTCTCTCTCTATATTTTCTTCCTATATTTATCTTTTGTCTCCTTAAGGAATTGTGCAATTAGATTGAAGGAGTCTTAAAGGAGAATTATCATATCTTTAATCAAATGGCATGCTACCTTGAAGGCATAACTCCCCAAGGACACATGCCATCCTTGGATTGTTGACATGAAACAACCAATCAAAATTTAGTTTCTCTCTCTCATATTAATATATATTACTATTATATTAAATATATATTATATTAATTATATTTTGTATTATATAAAAATATGCTTATTATTAATTATTAATTATAATAATTTTATACGTATTTAATAATTTTGTTAAAGAATATAATATATAATTATAATAAGTTGAATAATTATATTATTTATTATGTAAAATATAGCTAATATATAATTAACTATATTGTAGAATATTAAGACCTAGCTAAGTGACACCAAAATTTTAAACTTAATTAACATACTGTAAAACCTAACGAAACTAGGTTGTAGCTCATCAAATTGGAGAAGTGAAAGGTCAATACCAACGCCGAGGAAGAGTTTGGAGTAGTGAAAACAAGGTCAATGCCAGCGCAGAGGAAGAGCTTGGAGTAGTGAAAACAAGGTCAATGCCAACGCTGAGGAAAAGTTTGGAGTAGTGAAAACAAGGTCAATGCCACAGCCAAGGAAGAGTTTGGAGTTAAAACAAGGTCAATACCAGCGCTGACGAAGAGTTTGGAGGAGTGAAAACAAGGTCAATATCAGCGCCGAGGAAGAGTTTGGAGGAGTGAAAAAAAGGTCAATACCAGTGCCGAGGAAGAGTTTGGAGTTAAAGCAAGGTCAATACCAGCGCCGATGAAGAGTTTGGAGGAGTGAAATCAAGGTCAATATCAGTGTTGAGGAAGAGTTTGGAGTGAAAACAAGGTCAATACCAGCACCGAGGGTGAGGTTGAGGGCACTCAAGGAAAATCGATGACCAAGGGGCAATGAGTACTATAAGTTTGGCACCCCCATTCTCTTTAACCTTCAATTTTCATGCCTAGTTTCCAAAGATATTCTCATACATTGGCATCCCCATTCTTGTAAAATGGTATAAGATAAGACAAAAAAAAAAAAGCTTAGTCTTTCACATTTTTATCCACCAGCCTTAGGTCTTGGAAAAACTCCCATAATCTACCCACATCTTGGTTGAGGTCTAGGATTTCATCACACATAGCCTTCATTGCATGAGTCTAAAGCAATTATAGACTTAGCCCAAGTATATGCTAGGCTAAGGTAGATCTAATGAATGGAAATAGAGGCATACAATTCTTCTTTAATACCTCCACCACAAACATATGCAAGGTGTTGGTTGTTCTTACGGTAAGCAGATTGATCTTCTAATCTACCTATGGAATTGCCAATTCTAATAAAGGGCAACTCTTAGGACCTGGACCAACTGACGAGGATTTGAAAGACCTCCTACACTTTGGGCTCTGCAAGACCCAGAAGGGTGATCCCTTAATGCATTTACAACCTCTACACCATCATCATAAAAGCAACATTAACAGCAATAGATAATCTCATTTTAATAGCTCAACATAATAGGATAACATCAAATAGAATTGGTTGTTTTATCCAATAATATAGATCTATTTGGAGTATGAGAGATAACTACAAAAGCATTTCCCGCGATTATAAGATAGTCATTGATTTACAATTTGTAGCAAGCTATAGGTAAAGGAAAAAAATCTTGAACCATATGAATAAGTACAACTTAGATTAGTTCCATATATCCATTGGAGGAGTCAAATTTATAAGCATCTAAGAGTTTATGACAAATTTAACACAACATATAAGATCCTTGATAACATTGCTTTACAATCTCATCAATATGTATTCTAACCCAATACTACTTATCAAATCCTTATACAGAACATATCCACCTACAATCCCATTCAAGAATTTTAATTAATTCCTTGAATTAAACCTACAACAAGAATCATACACACCACAACAGTGAGATGAACGAAACAACCCTTGATCATTTTATTCAAAATTCAGATATGCTTGTACAATGGAGAGGCATGAGTTCAAATTAATTGTATCAATTCAAATTCCAGTACTATCATAAAACATCAAATCCCCATGAATTCAAAACCTACTACATAATGAATCAAAACCTAAATTGCATTTCCCCTAAAACCATCAGACTTTACAATTTTCTCTGCAACTTCATCTAGACTCAACCAAAAATATCTAACTTGCTAACCCGTACTTCTGGCCTTGAAATCCTTCTTATAGAAAAAGAAGGAGCAAACAAGCATCAGGCCAAAAAGCACATGTATCACCAGCCAATTGGACCACCTTGTGATATTCCAAAAAATTGTCACAACAACAATCTCCCTAGAGAATATTTTTGTTCATCGTGCCCGCTGAGAATGGTTGATGCAACAACCAAAAACTTCAAGAATTCCGCACCTAGACTATCACCAAAAAACAAAATTAGAATCTGTTGTATCTGCAACAACTAATTTGTCAACCATTAGTAGCCTACTCCTTTTCACTCTTCCTCAGTTAAATATACATTTACCCATTTATGGTACTCTTCATCAGTTGGCCAATCAAAATTGATTACCTCATTCACCTTGACACTATAAGGTTTGTACTTAACTACCACCTAATTCGCTTCTCTTTCAAAAGACTCCAAGAATGAGTTGGTGCTAATGATTTTGTCCATACAACTCACCAACAAATCATAATCTGAGTTACCCTATTTTTGAGGGTTTTGTAGTCGAAACATGATATAAAGGGGATCTTAGAATTTTTGTGATTACTGTAGCTTGTGTAAGAGGCCCCCATGGATACTGTTGTAATTGTAGGATACATGAATAGGGCGTAGGATGAGAAATAAAGAAGGTATAGCTACTGTCCTCAATATTTTTGTGAAGAAAAGCATGTGAAATGAGAGGTTCAAGCCTAGGTTTCAACAAAACATGTATGGGAGATATGATTTTATGAATTTTTATCCATGTGCAGACCTAATGAGTTGTTTCTAAACACTGAATATAAATAATACACACACACACACACATATATATATGTATGTATGTATGTATGTATGTATATGTATTTTTAAATGTAAATGTAAATGCAATTACTGGATGCTCTCCTAGAACGATAAATGCAACATATCATTAAAGAAATCTATATCTATGTATATAAATGTGTATTTCTAAATGCAAGTGTAAATGCAAATAGCATATGGTTTTGTAGTGTTATAGATACAACATATCCATAGAATTAATGTAATTGGAAATTCACAAAGTCTAGCTTTACATATAATATGAAATCGATCAAACTATTAAACTACATGAGAAGGAAATAAATGAAACAATAAATGCATATGTATGTGTATTTTGTAAAATACAGGTATAAAATAAATAAGAATAATGAAAATTATAAAAGAATACAAAGGAAAGGTCTCCTCCCTTCTTGGTAGTGATAACCTCCTCCACACACAATAGCAAAATTATGAATGGGGAATATAATCTTTTGAAGAACTCAAAGTTGATTCTCTCCTACCTAATGCAATTAGTCATTTTATCCTTACAAACATTTATAGTGATTACTAGAGGCACATAGACCAATTCTTCATAATAAAAGAATTTGATCATACTTTTCCAATGATGGCATTATGAGAAAACCTTAGGTTAAATGAATAATTCCTGGCTAAGTTCTTTAAATCATGTCCAACCGTATAAGAGAAGACCGATGCTATGTGTACCTGGATACCATGGAGAAAGGCTAGTCTTTGGGCTCTTTCATCAATCATCCTACATTAAAACATACCAAAAATATCCTAGCAATTAGACATAGCAAGATTTAATATGAATTAAAAAAAAATTATTGCCAAAGCATAAAATTATGATGACTTAGCACCGGGCCTAGTACACACTCCTTCCACAGTTAACCATGAACATGGAAATTAAGTATAAAATTTGCTGCTATTTTTAGTCATGTGGAATTATTCCAATAAACCACTTGGTGGTGTTTCCCTTCAAGTTTATTTGCTTGAATGAAGAAAAAGTCAGCACTGATTACAATTAGAGGGAATACATTTTAGGGCCTTGGTTGTATGGCGGTGGACCATAGTCACATTTAACACTTGTTATTACAAAGTTTGGGAGTTAAAACTTATTAAAGTAGATTTGATTTGTGATGGACACATTTGGATAGAGGTAGTAACAATAACTTGCAATCTATCAAGACTTGATTACCTTATAACCTGTGAAATTTAGTGATGAAATGATAGATTAATCATAATGTCACCTTGGGATCACATCACCATGAAAGAACTTCATCCAACATCCTTATGAGTGCGGGTACCACCAAATAGGTATTTTTCAGATCTATCTTCTTCGAGCGAGGGAAATTCAGGAAGAGAAGAGGAAAGCGAGACATGTAGTATGTCTAAAAGAGGGAGATCAACTAGAGGTCAAAAGATTAGAAGAAAATTCCGTAAATGAATGGAATTTTTTCTTACTGAAGGGGGGTCATGTTCTTATGATGATGAGGGCATAGGCGACATCGAGGTTCCCTTGAGGTACAAACATCTACAGAAACAATGGGTACCCAAGGAACTTCCTCCAATAAACACTTATTTTTGTGTTAATGAGAGGATATATCGCATAACACCATCGTCATTACATGGTTTGGGCCTATTTTGCATGAATGACATAAAGGTCTGTTACGACAAAGTTACTGAATTGATGGAGTATGTCAGACCCTGTTACAGTTACAAAGATTAGATGCAACTGGTTCGATATACATGAAGTATGCGTAGGTATGCACTGTCAAAAAATTATATACAACTAAAAGATAAGGATCAAAATAAAGGAGTGACTATGTACATTGACGAAAGGCCAAAATCACTAGGGAATATTGTAGGGTTTATAAACAGTACATGACCTAGGTCAACAAATAAGCAACCCAATTGCATATTCGAGGCGCACGAGGGAAACCATGTATTCGTATGTGAGATAAAATCAATAACTGTAGGGGAAGAGTTGCTAATCTATTACAATTTGAATCGCTTAGTTACAAACACAGTTACTATGGGGGTGGTACGTACTATGTACCATTTTACCCAACCTTCAATTAATGACTCCAATATACCATTTTATTCTTATATTTTTTTTCGTAAGTCTATTGGTTTCATTTCGGTAATATTTTTTTATATTTAATTTTTGTCACAACGGGACATTGATCGTACGGAGAAGGCTTTGGCCCAGAGCACAAATCACAATGTATCTTCAGGTGTTTCTACCTGACAGGTTTACCTCATTGTAATTGTACAAATTAGATACGAGCAAAATGTTTTATTATTATGTTTTTTTCATAAGTCTATTGGGTTAATTTCAATAATGTTTTTAATATTCTTGTTGCAGTCGACTGATTGGGGAAAGGCACCAGCAATAGATGAGAGCATCCATAGTGAGGTGCAGTCAATATTTTGTGATGATATCGCTTATTCAACAAACCCTCTCGATATGATAAGGAAGATCCAAGAAAAATGCAATGAAGAAATCGTTAAGTTGATATTCATAGTGCCTCAAACAGATGAGATAAGAGAGAGGGTTAAAATATTGACTGAGAGATCAAAAAACTTGAAAGTAAGCTATCATGAGGTCTTTAATTATAACATAAGTTCATTCATGGTTTTATAGTTTGTACTCTTTTATGTCATGAACTAAAATATGTGTTGTTTTTACAGGGTTATTTGCCTCCTCATGATGCTCCTAGCCATGATCAGGGTACTGCAAGTGCTGCCCGAGGAGTAGGGGTTGGTACAAGTGTCCATCCTGATCTTCCTGCGCATACATCACATCATCTGACCCCATCATCCATGCCTATATTGTCATCTGAAATGTCAGAAACACATACCATGCAGGCATCCGTTAATGCACCCTCTGGTAGCGAACACATGCTAGTATATGCATCAGGACATGTACATGGGGATGTAGAGGCCACTAGTACTGGTGATGTTTTAGCAGCATTTCTTGGATCTTCCCATATTACTAGTACGGGAACATTGCCGGTCACACTTGTGGTGACCGAGGATTTCATTCCCATAAAGATAGAGAAGGTCCCAGGTACTTTAAAATGTTTTAATTATTATTATGTATAATCCAATTGAAATTTACTTATTGATCGCTCTTTTTAGACTATTGATCCCATGATCATTTTGCAGGAAATGATGTTTTTAATAAGCATCTAAGTGATATTACATTGGAGCTCTTTGGGCCCACCATACGTACACGGTGGAATGCCCAAAATTAAGATTTAAAAGATGAGCTCATTAATTGTTTAGTTGTGTTGTTCAGTGATAAAACATTCAACCGAACCAAGGTCCTTAAGAAAACTAGTACCTATCTAAAGTATGCGAGGGACCAATATAGGTCACATTTAGAGAAGAACAAAAGTACAAGCATCCCCCCATGATTCTAGAGAGGGAGTGGAAGGACCTGGTGTCAGATGGAAAGGAGAAGGCTGAAAAGAAAAAAGGAAAGACACCACCAGGCCAACGAAGGTATGTGATACTATCAATAATGTAATTATATACTAATTACTCTTTCTTTTTACACAATCTATCGTATTTCAAACTTTTCATAGGATTCCTGACACATCGAAGGAAAAAAAGGAAAGACTAGAAAAACATGGGCAACACAAACTTGGCTCTGGTGGTTATATGAAATTAGCCACACGAATTGTAAGAATCAATAAATGAAATATAGTATCCAAATAATAAATTGAAAACAATTTTGGTTTTATCACACCATAGAAGCAAAATTCATGATCTTATGCAAAAATGTAGGGCTCTAAATTCAACAGAGTTCCCACAAAAGATGACCTGAAGATTGCCTTCCAGCAAGGCTATGGAGCCGTGGCTGAACGCCTAAGAGTCTTGACTGGGAAAAGACAACCTTCCACTACATCCAACACGTAGGTAAATAAACTCAATAAAGTTTATTTAAAATTGAATACTTATGAAATCTATTCAATATTAATTTCCACCATAAAGAAATTACATGCCTATTTGTTTTAAACATTCAAGCAATGATAATATTGCACATGACATTGGAATGCAGCTTGGTGAGGGTGGAGCACAACCTGCAGATGAAGGTCATGGTGTGCATCTGATGCTAGGCAATAGCCAGAGTGTGATCAACACATGTTAGAGCATGATCGAGGGCTAGAGAATCCCGGGGAACGCGGTATGGCACGGCCCCGTAAAGGTAAGAGGACCACTCTAAAGAGTTCTTTTAAACATATTTAATTGCAATTGGTGTATTAATTAATGTAACCTTTAGGTGTTTCAACTTTAGAGCGTATGGCGTGATCAACATGTTGAGAACATGATCCGAGAACATGATGTAAGCCCCATCGGTGAAGAGGACCACTCCCATGCTCTTTTAAAGCATATTTAATTTCAATTGGTGTATTAATTAATGTAACCTTTCATGTTTCAATTTTAAGATTAGAGTTTAGAGGGTGTTCAACATGTGTTGAGCATGAGTGTATAGAGAAGTTGAGGGAACATGATGTAGGATTTACATCGGGGTAGAACCCTCTAATGTTCTTTTAATTAATGAAATACTTGTAACAATAATAATAAAGCATATCAGTTTAACATTTCTTTCTTATTGCAGCAGATCCCCCCTTGAAGCGGCATCCACGTCATGAGCAGACGACTACACATATATTAAGATCACAAGAAGAGGGTAGAACAACTAAAAGGGGGACAAATGATTTAGAAAATGATACTCTTCAGATTTTTTTAGCTTTAAAAAGAAAAAAAATTGATTGTAATCATATCCTTGACAACCATATTTTGATAATATGTAAAAACTAAAGAATGAGTATTATAGTGGCTGAATGAATGTGAATATATTGAGTAATGAATGCTATATGTTAATGAATGAATGTTATATGTTATTAATGGTTGAATGAATGATTGGTATATGATTGGGTATGGGGAATTGAGAGTGATGATGTGAAAGCCGAGGGGGAGGGGCCAAATGAGCTTCCAGATCATGTGGTTATGCTGTTAAGTATTAGATAATATTAAACTATTCTCAAAACAAAGAAGCTCAATAGGTAATGCACTTTTCAATATAAGAAATGCATCATTTGAAGCATCAAACCAATATGCAAAGATGAAAGAAAGTGCTAACTTTTCACTATGGTGGTAGAAAAATGATTCTTTATACCATGAATCCATGCTCTACATCATAATTTGAAGTTGTTTCCATTCCAATGTTCTAAGTTTAGTTTGTTTGTATGGCTTTGTATGGCTTTGTATGAATACCAAATTGTGTTGTGTGTGGATTTGGTTGCAAAGCTCTGTTTCTTCTGTTTTTAGTGGTGACATAACTCTAAAATTTGACTTTTGTGCATAATAGGTTAGTGGAAAAATTGACAGCTCTGAAGGGTTTAGAGGCTCGATTGAGATAGATACACGAATATTTGGATCTTGTTGTTGATGGGAGGCTTCAAATTAACCATGAAATTTTGTACCATCTGCAGGTATGCAAAAGTTTCTCTACTTAAATTCATTCTTGATCATAAATGTTGTAAATGATATTAATGCTTCAAACTTAAGATTAGTTTAATTGTTATAATGATCAAAATGTTATACTTTTCTATACATTCAAGCATTCTCTTGCCCCCTACCCTTTGCTCTCCCCCCCTCCTTTTAAGAATTTTCTTTGTTATAAAAGATTCTCATTTCTGTCTCATTTACACAAATTTATCTGAAGCACTGGGAGTGAATAAAGATATGTAAAAGATGATGGATTATGTCTAAACAACAACTTTCCATCTTATAGCTAATTAAATCCTTAATATTTGAATAGTTTAGAGCTCAAATAATGCTTTTATATGCATGTGTAGCAATAAGGGAGCCTATGTGAAGATTGAAATTTAAAACATCACTTTGGTATTTTTCCTTAGGCAGTGAAATGATATTTTGAGTAATACAAACCTACACACACATTGATATTTTTTGGCATTGCATTGAGGAATTTTTTTTCTTTTATACCTACCCTCTACTAGACATGGAGGTATATAATATTGGTTTCTGGGTTTATTCTATAAGTAGTTAATTTCACAGAGGAAGACTAAAAATATTCTCTTAATGTATACAGTAATGCGGTGTGAAAACATATGAATCCACTTCTTTGAGAGGCACCATTTGTATTCATCCAAAAATGGTTTGTTCTTTTTATGTTTCTTGCATGTGTTCTTTGGAAACACAAATTGCTTATCTTTCCTTTACTTTTCATCTATTTTTGATGATTATAGTAGATTGTCCTCATAATTTTTTTCATGTAGATTTGTTTTGTAACCTTATTTTCTACCAATCAATTTTACCAAACCACTCACATATTAAGGACCATTTCTAACTAACTTATGATGCATCCATTACTTCCATATGTTACTTGAGGTTGTGTCATTGTGCCAATAAATCCTGATGATTGCGAGAACTTTAATCCTACAAGTGTACCCAGTCTTTCTCAAGTAAAAGTATTACCTTATTTTATAGTACTTTAAATGGTTAATTAAAGGTGCTTCTTTAGATCTGAGATAGTTGAACCCTAGATTAAAATATGGTATTAGATGGGTAGTATAATGATAAAACTAAGGTCCATTGAACACAAATTATGAACATAATTTATTGGACTATGAATAGTGTTATAATTATAATTTTTTCTCCTTTACTACCTACTTGCATTAATGAAAAGATAGATCCCTATAAATCTAACCATAGAAGTGTTGAAATCTGTAGTATCTATAGGACTCTGAAAACTATCAAACATATTCTTTTTGAATGTTTTTCATGCTCAAGAAATTTGGTACTTATTATGTCATAAGTTGAAGGTCTGAAATAACAATGGTGAAATTAATTGGCATGATATTTTGTTTTGTAATTTCAAGCTCAAGTTTGATTGTAAGCTATTTTGGTATTTCTTATCTAATGAGATCATGTGGCATTTGTGGAAGGCAAGAAATGATGATAAATTTAAGGGTATCAAGAGGGTACTTACTAATTCTTGCAAGAGACTCATTTTCTACTTTGTTGCTCTACAGGTTTCAACTCTTGTGGAGATCTCAATGGAGAATTTCATGAAGTCAATAACTGAAGGTGCTGCTAACAATACCACAGAGGATCTGAGAAGTGGACTCACCTGTAGGTTGAGCTTGGAAGAGACCGTGTTGTTCCAACAGACATTTGATGAGCTCCAGAGAGAAATTGATGAAGCTGCAAGCCTAGAAAGATAACACGGCCCCCAACAGTTGGACCCCCAAGGAGAAACAATGGTGAACCTTGATATTGAAGAAGGCAGCAATGAGGAGAATGTAATCAACACTACGTATTGTTTACACTGATTTGAATAGCAGCAACCTGTGGTGCTATTAACAAAAATTTGTATTGTCTATGCTGGTTTTGAAAACAACTGGTGCTTTTTGGTTTCTTTCTTGCTGTGTAAAGTACTGATACGATATATTTCTTGTTATGGAAATGCTTTGATTTGTACTAATCCTAATTTCGGATAGGAATTTTCATGATATGTAATGCACCTTAAACTATTTTCAATACAAAAAAAAAAAAAGATAGCAAATATTGGAAGTTCATTACATGTCTCATGTATGTGTTAGTATTTTAATTTTGTTTAAGTTGTTCAAGAGCTTGATTAGGTCAAGAATATGTTCTACAAGCTCTGTTCTCTTGAAACTGCTCAATATTTTCCCTACACATTTTCTCTTCAATCCAAACGTTTCTTAACTCCTTCCCTTGTTAGCCCTTGGTTGTTCTCAAGTGTAATGCTTTTTCTATGCATCTTGCAATTTGTATGTATGATCAATCATCTCTTATGAAGCATGGATAACCTTTCATGGAATTGTTTTTGTAATTAGACAATTTCCATTGTGAGAATAATCATTTAATTTGTATGGAAGTAAGTCTTTTTCATATTATTTGACTTGGTATTGTAAAATTGTCTTTGCAGGATTCTCTCGGGGGGAACAACAGAACTGTGATGATAGGTAGAGTTGTACAACTCCATAAATCATTTGGAATTATCAATATATTGCTTATTGAATACTCTATGCAAGTAAAATGGAATGTGCAATGACAATTGGTCTCAAATTCAAATATGAATATAAGTACATTATACACAAGAAGATGGTATCTATTCTATGATTTAAAGAACCCCAAAATAAGAAAATTAATAGGTTCCATTTGTTTACTTGCTTTTAGACACTTGTTTAATCAGCGAGACCCTCATAATGTCTTGCTGATAACCAGCAGTGTTCAAAACTCTTGAAGAGGTCAGATCGGTGTGACATTGGATCTGTCTTGCCGATGAAAGTCATCGGCAAGACATGGACTATCAAAGTGAGTTTTCTATCCTATGCAGATGATTGATCTCTCACTGATGGTACATTTCAACGAATATTTTTTTTTAAAAAAATTGCATTGTTTCATTGAAATTTTGACAAACACAACTGACGAATCACCGAAAAGGTTCAAAAAAGTTGCTATAGCTGTGATGAAGGCTTCGTTGTAACTCCTTGTCCATTTGGTTACAATTTCGATGAAGTCTACCGACGAATCACAGAAAAGGTCCAACAAAGTTGCTTAGCTGTGATGAAGGCTTTGTTGTAACTCCTTTCCCATTTCATCACAATTTTGACGAACGCCATCGATGAATCACATAAAAGGTCTGATGAAGTTGCTTAGCTGTGACGAAGGATTTGTCATAAATAATTTCCCATTTCATTGAAATGGCAACAAATTTTTGGTGTTCTTTCGACTCTTTGGAAGAGCCATTGCAATTGCATTTTGGTTGTAATTCGTTGGTGGATACATGAAGTTTTTGTCGATATTCCGATGAACATCCAAGTCATTTTATGATGCCGACGATCGACAAATTTGCGCCGTTATTTCGACGTTTAATTCTACGTCAGAATTGTAATGAAAAAATGACAAAAATGTTTTCATCATTTCGTGGCTTTTCCAACAAATATTTGTCGAACGATTGGAAAATGTCTGTCAAAAAATGGTGTCAACTTCAGTAGTGTGTAAGACTGGGTTGCTAAAATGGAGTGGAAATTCTTAGGCTTGGGCCGGTTCATGGTTAAGATGATCCACAAATTTGTTGTCACTCTGTTTGGTGTCATCAAGGAGGAAGCAGATAAAAATTCTGAGGGAGAAGGACCCAACTAGATTGGGGATGATGTGCTGAATCTCCTAGTCCAGAAATGGGAAAATGTAGATAGTTAGTGTTCGGGTTTGGGTGGTACTAGTATTCTGCTATTAATGTGTTGTGTCTGTGTCCTATGTCCGTTGTTTTTGGTTATATACTTTTTGATAATGTTTTGAACTAGTTCCTTTTTATCCCTATGGGCTCTCCATGTATAGGGTACAACACCATGTAAATGCTACTTATATAAAAAAAACAAGTCATTTTACTTGTGTAGTTGGAGAGTAGAAAAAAAGTAGAGAGAATGAGATGACACAAGTTCCATGGCATTTACATTGCACATTGAGTATCAACGGCTAGTAGAGGCAGGTGAGCCAATGAGTACTCTATTTGAGGGCTTTTGCGGTAGTTACGGAGTAATAAATGATGGTAGAATATGGTATGAAGGGAGGGAAAATGAAGGCATGATTTAATGAAACCACACTTAATCATGCGATTGTTGTACCTACATGGCACAAAATAATGATTGCATCTAAAATGGTGCTTGCATTGTAAAACTATGCATGTGCATTTCCAATTAAAACCTCTAGGAAAAAATATGCTTACATAAGAAATCATGCTTGTGCCCAAGGTTTTTGTGCATGCATCAGGTAAATCCATGCTTGTGCATAATTTGTGCTTACACAAGGTAAGTATGCACCTGCATGAGATGAATATGTGCTTGTGCCCAAAATGATGCTTATGCCAGGAAAAACATGCTTGTGTGTAAAATGGTTAATGTACATGTGTACCATCATAAAATTTCAAACATGACAATTTCACCTTATGTTTGGCCCCCCCCTTAAATTATTGGACCTAATTGAGTATTTAATCTTCTAAATTATGCATTCCATGGCCCATTTTTGACAACTTCCTAAGAATTGCAATTGAAATTCAATTACTTTATATTGTGAGCTAATCCTCACCGTGGTTTTTCCCTTCTTGGGGTTTCCACGTGAATCTTGTGTTCTATTATGCATGTTGTTGATGTGTTTTAGTCTCTATTATTTGTTTTCATGCTAGATCATTCTAACAGATCAAGGGTTAATAAAGTTGATAAGGATCTATATATTTATGAGGGTTTTGATGTTTTAATGTACAACTGATTCACCCCCCCTCAGTTGTCTTGTGTGAATTCAACAAAAATGTGAGCACATTTTCCAATCATAAAAAGAAAAAGAAAAATATGGCCTATTACTCTTGAACCCACATTATTCTATACCATGTTAAGGACTTATCTTATAATCCCCTCCTTAGTTGAGCATGGATTTATCTAGTGTGATTTTTTCTCTCCACTCTTCATTATTTCTTAAATTTAGTTCCAAGGGTAAATATTTTATTATAAAGCTAGATAGTAATCCTTTCTACTATTGTTAAATAGTTCTATCTAATTTGTAATCTAACCCATGTTTCTTTATTCCTTAATTATCACTATTCTCCTTCATCAATTATTGCAACCCTTTCTCCAATGCTAGCAAAACCTCCTTCAACACTAAGGTTGTGAAAATAGTAATAAACTATTCAGGTGTTGAATCAACATCTTTGTATAGTCCCAATTCCTCTAACACATGTCTTGACGATAATGGGGCTTCCCTATATTTCATCATTTCTTTTGATAATATTTTTTTCTCTAACCAATTTGATCTTCCTTGATTATACGTGGACTTTTACACTTATGGATGATTCACCATTCCTTCTAATATGAACTAATCTATAACTCCTCCCACATGTGAGTATAAAACTCATTATACCAAGGATAGAAATCAGGTTCCTCCTTATCCTTCTAGGTTGGAAATTTGTTATAGGTTGGGTTTCAAAATTCTCTACAAACATGGTTATGATGGGAATGGTCTTGCTCAATTTAGAAAAGGAACTTAAGTTCTTACTAAACCTAATATATATCTCTTCTATTTTTTTTATCTTACAAACCTCCTCATCCATTAAAATCCTCTTCACATTGATCTATGATAATTCTCAGGGCTTCTTTTTCCTAGGATTCCCTCTTTCCATTCAACATCCTAATCTCATCCTTGATCCCTACACTTTATGTGCACTTTCCTTATATGTCTTATCCACTAAGGAGGCCTTGACCAAGTTATTATTTATTTTGAATTGAATCCACCTACTAATATTTTTTATGATAACCTTTTCATATTATTTATCAAGGATTTTAGCACCCTTTACATAGGTGACACTATATATGTCTTTATGGAACTCATTCATATTTATAAAGTTCTAAAAATTTGTGAATATATTTATTTTGATAATCATGCATTCCATTCTCATCTCCTTCACATATTCCCTAATATTTTTTCCTTGGAAATATGAAGATATTCCTAGTATAAATGAAGTTGTGCATTATCTTGATGTTAAATTAGTTAAACAAAAAAAAAGATGCATCCTAATGTTACTTTAATGGTCAAGGTTGAAATATTTAAGTTTTTCATTTCATTAACCCTATTTGTTATTGTAAGAGATGGGGACCAACCACGTCAAGGCTCCAGGTCACGAAGAGCCGAGAGCAGAGGGCTGCACTAACTTACCTCACTCTAAAGGGGTGTTTTAGATAGATGTTGAGAATGATGAGGACTATAAAGTACTTCTACCACTCTTCAGACCTGAAATCCCAGTTTAGGCTAGGCGAGCAGGTTTTTAGAGTCAATATTGCACCTTAGATAGTTCTCTTTACGAGGACGACAACGCAGTTCTGGAATGACAGCGTGGCACACTGGCGTCTCTTAGGTGCGCTGACATCCATATAGATAGAAAACAAGAAGTACAATATAAAATACCAAAAAAAAACTAATGACCTATCTAGTTATTCTTTTAAATGAACAAAATAGAACAATAAAGTACAAAAAGTACAAATGAAGATGATAGAGTAGATAGATAGAAGCAAGAGTGACGAAGATGATCTCACCAAGATGCCAGTTCCCCAGCTAGCTCCAAACGCATGTTCACCTACACACAAGAAAGAGGGGAAAATGTTGGGGCTCTATAGGGGTTTGCCTCAGTCAGAGCCCCATTTTGGTGTTTCCACCTCCACGGACAACCATATAGCAATGAGATAGAAATATGCGGTAAAGAAGTAAAGAAAGTAGAGATTACAATAAACACTACAAAATAGTAAAATGTTACTCAACCAAATCACAAAGGAGAGGAGAGAAATGTTACCACCTCCACCCAAAAGATCACTAGCCAATGAAATAGAATGCGGACTTGGTAAGGTCACCACAACCTCAACTATGATGAAAGGAGGTCTCGCAAGACTCCAAGCCCATGTTATTATGGCTTGCTTCACACTTGCTATGTGGAGTTGATGGAGTGTTGCTGCTGCAATGGACTAATAAAGTACTACTTGAAAGTGAAGTGAATGCTAGAGAGTGAAATGAAGTGCTTAGAAGATGGACTGAATGAAGAATAGATGAATTTGAAGGAGAGATGAGGAAGAATAAGGCATTTTCAGGTTGGTTGGTCGAAGAGGGACATTACAATTCATCCCCAATTGGGAGTGTAACGCCTCTGCCAACTTTAGATGCAAGAATCCATTAGGGACGATAGCGCATTGCACAGACATTTGTGCACTGCTCATGTGTCCCTGATAAATATTCTCTCACCAACACAAAAAATAGATGCCAAGTGGAAGGAAGGCAATTGAGTGATGTGGAATTTCACCTTTGAATTTTATTTTCTAAGGTGAGGGTGTGCAAAAGGAGAATTTGTGTAAGGGGTGCAAATTTGCTCCTATACATTTTTCCCTCACTTTAGCAAGCATGAGTATTGATGTGTGCTTTGGTAAAGTAGATCAAAGAGTTAGTAGAGTTATAAATGTATACCTGAACCATCAAGGAAGTAGACCATGATTTGGCGAGCTTGAAAGCGCAGGATAGGCAAAGGACTCCATAGGTACATTTCCTAAGGAGTTTCAAACAAAAGACTCCATAGCCCCATAGAACTATGAAGCTGCACAAGGTACATTGAAGGCCCTCAGACCAACGATGGAAAAATCTTGCAGGATGAAAGCATCTTATAGGCCTGTAGACCTATAAGGAGGCAACCCCCAAGATATCTCACATGAAGGAAACCTAGTT
>VDFB02215408.1:0-15370 GCA_007258455.2 Sequoia sempervirens
TAAATTTTTTGTATTGGATGAACCCTTGTACCCAATATCTCTAATCACTTTCATAGCCTCGAGGGAGATGTTCTTAGAAAGGTCTCCTTCCAAGCCTCTAATTATCATGTAAATAAAATTATCATTCACAATGCCAAAATGATAGAAAATTTCCTGCAACTCCCACTAGGGGTAATGTTGATGATGACGACTTCTCCCAACTCATAAGATCCCACCTTGGTGAGACCTGGGAATGGGGCTTGTGAAACCAATAGATAGACAAGCTATGATGTCATAGAGAACTTGGTAGACGAAAGAACATTACACATTTGTTCATGGATGCTGTCACTAATAAGGTGTACCCAATCAATTATCTTCTTGTCAGAAGAATTGATAATCTTGATGATTCTCAACATTCGGGGATAAAATTCCCTTACATCAGGCATCCCAAACACGACTCAATAACATAGTCAAGTCCTTGACATCCTCCCTATAGGGATATTGCAATTAGGATTCAATCGTGTAGTTTTACGAGACAAACTCATTGACCCATATTTCATGAGTAGTGGTTCACAAGAACCAATCTCTCATTATAGTGAATGGACCACTTAGCACTCATTGCATCTAGGTGATTCTCACAGAGGTGAAGCATTGAGCCTTCCAAAGAGGTCACCCATCCTAGTACTACTCCAACTCAAGTGTGTTTAACCACAAATTTTTTTCCAAGGTTAAACCCACTTAGCTTGCAACCCAATTTATAAAACCTTCAACAAGTGTTGTTCTTTATGAACCATTTATTATAGAGCCCCTTTATCTCATCAATTGATAAGTAGGAGGTATTTTCCACAGCATGTCAAATTCTAATATTGCTATTAGGATTCAATCGTGTAGTTTTGCGAGTCAAACTCATTGACCCATATTTCATGAGTAGTGGTTCAAAAGAACTCATATCTCATGATAATGAATGGTCCACTTAGCACTCATTGCATCTAGGTGATGCTCACAAAGGTGAATCATTGGGCCTTCTTAGGAGGTCACCCATCCAAGTACTACTCTAGCTTAAGTGCGCTTAACCATAAAGTTTTTCTCCAAGGTTAAACCCACTTAGCTTGCAACCCTATTTGCAAAACCTTCAACAAGTCTTGTGCCTTATGAAATATTCATTATATATCCCCATTTAGCTCATCAATTGATAAGTAGGAGCCACTTTGGTGTTGTATCCTCACTAGTTTAGATGCCACATTTCTAGGTTTCTCTAATAAGTTGACATTTATGTAACCCAAATTGTCAAATGGAGAATCATAAAAGTACTTGATGGAATTTTGCACATCCATTGCTTCATATTCAAGGTGAGAAAGGATTTTGGAAACTTTCTCAATCATCTTCAAAGTTAGGTCCAACAAAGTCTCCCCATTGAACCCTTTGATTTTTCTGGGTCTTATGATTGTAGTGTTGAGCACATGTTGGTACTAATTCCAGATATTGCACCGTAATGGGGAAAGAAACAACCTACACCATTCCAGATTTGATAAGAGCCCTAGCCATTGAAGTCTTGGCACCATAATTACTAATCCTTTTCTTAAATTCATCCATGTTGATGTGTCACAGGTCTGTGTCACCAATCTCATTGTAAGGAGAAAATATCTTGGAAGGTGGATGGTAACCCTTGAATTGATACTTCATTTCCTCTGAATATTTTGGAGAAATATCTCCTATAAATACAAATACTGTGCATTAAAATTTTCATATACTAAGAAGATAAAACTTGCAAAACAAGTCATGTTAGAACATATCAGCTTTTATTTCAAGGTTATAACTTGTCAAGGAGTTATATAAAAGTTTAGGGGATCAACCTTCAAGCTTACCCCTTACTCTTTACCACCAAAATATTCACTTAAACATTGGATTCTTTCATTATTATCACCTTCAGGTATTAGGGATCGAGAATCCCCCACATGAACTGTTACTCATAGAATGACTTTCCTTTGTTAAGTTCCAAGCTTATCAGGCATCAAACATTAGAGATATCCTTTACCTCTTGCTTATCAATAAAATCCCTTGGAGGACATGTTTCATTGCTAGATTGTGTGTTGGGGAATAGGGATCCCCTTTACCCTTTACATTATTAGCATTGGTATTGATTAAATGGTATCTCCAAATTGTGAAGTCTGAAAGGACTTCAGGAATTGGATTTCAAGCTTTTGCTTTGATCCTTGCCATCAAACTTGTGACTTTTAACAATCTCATTTTTTTGGTTTTGAATATTATCTTTGAAAGACAATTTGAAGTCTCATTAAACCCTAACCAAGCATTCAACACTTTATTAGGAACCAGAGTTCGAGAACCTCCCTTACCTATTTCACCTCTATAAGAAATGAGCAAGATACATCCCTAAAGGTTGAAGCCTGAATGCATTATTTTATTGAACTCCTATAGCATGACTAAGGGTCAGAGATTAGAGTTTCTTTTAAACGTTTGAACTATTTTCATACATGCATTGTGCAAAGAATTTTTACAACAACTAATACCTGAAAAAAACCAAGTCTAAAAGCACAAAGAGGAACCTTGGGAACCCCGAGGTTCGATACCTAACGATAACATCATAAATGACATTGATCAATGCACCAATGAGAAACTCAATTTGGCATGACAACATAAGCCAAAAATGGCAAGAACAAAGAAACAAACAAAAAAAAGAGGAGTGAAGAACAACACCAGAATGTCAAAACCAGACCAAGACAACAAAACAAAAGAAAAAAAGCCACCACCTAGACAAAAAATGAAAAAATGAAGAGGAAAACAACAAACAAACACTCCCCAAAAACCATTCTGCACCAAGCATGTAAATCAATCAAGGAATATTAAGAGCTTCAAAATAAGGATTCACCAACCTGAGAACATGCGGGATGAGGGGAAGAACACACACACCAACGATAAAGAAAACACAAACGCACAGTGAACCAGGTGAGCGAATGTGAGAAAACACAGGCAAGCGAGTGACACCACAAAAATATGTACCTCAATTCTGAAGAACAAATTAATCAATGATTACACTAATAAGTTCCCAAATGCAAGAGAGTTGCAAAGCTCGATTGAATGCAATTTTATCAAATAGGTACTTGTGAAATGAGAAAATCCTAACTTAACCCCCATATGTCACCATATTGATGGAGCATTAAATGCATGGGATGCCATTCACTTCAAGTGGCGTATTAAGTCTAGCGACATACTTTAAATTCAAATGATATGGCATTGAATTCAAAACAACTAGGAAATCACATGATAAGATGTGGCATGACATGCACACCAAATGAGGTGCCATCACCATACATCATAGGTTGAGGCATACAAGAAGACACAAGCTTGATGATGACATCATAAACAACATCAAGGAAAACAAACACTAAAAATGAGAGGGAGAGGTCGGAGGACAAACCCAACAAGTAATGTATACCCTTCCTTGAAATCTTGACATTCAAACCCTGAAGACAACAACAACAAAGAACAACAAGGGAAAGAGAAAGAATGAAAGAAAAAAACAAGGGAACAAAGACAAGGAAAAAAAGGGGGGGGGGTCCCCATTTTTCCAAAAGCAAAAGGGGGTGTAAGTGTAAAGGAACAATAGGGAGAATGGGTGAATATTGGTTGTAATAGAATTAATAAGGAAGGTGGATTATGATAGTAGCAATTAAAAAGTGATTGACATGCATTTACACCACTATCTTGATTCTAGGCACTATAGGAGAGAGTTGGAGCATCTTTTGATATGTTGGGTGGAGTTCATATTAGTTGGCAACTCCATTTCAAAGTGTCATACTTGGGAATGTGTGTGCCCAATCTTCACATGGGTCAAAGATGCTTTATTTTATGGGTAAGTGCACAAAGATGGTTCCCAAAAAGGGGACTTAAGTGGACATCTTCTTTCTGAAATAAGGAAATACTGACCTTGGATGTGAAATTGAGGATAGTTACACTCAAAATTTTGAGATGGAACAAAACAAGGATCAGTACTTGAATCCTACTTTCCTAAAAATACCATTTATTTGAAAATGGTTGAAGTTAAGGGTTCAAAGGGGACACAATTTGATTTAACTTTCAAAAACATAACATAGCAACTCTTAACGAAGCCCCTAAGCACAGTGAACTTTTGTGAGTATGTTTAAAATCGCTACAGTCAGAAGTTGGCGCGATTGTGTAGTTGATTATGATTTTCATAATGTTTTAATAGATGTGGTTTTTTACTAATTTTACGAGTGGGCACTTCTAAAATAATTTTTTTTGAGGTGATCCCCTACAAATTGAGTAATTAATTTTTTAATTTTTTTCTTTGTGGGAAGTAGATTACTGGTTTACAAAATGTAATTTAATTTGAAATTTCAATGAGCGATTAATTTATAACTGAAAAAAGGCTTTAAACACTAGTTTTGGCCAAAGAGGTGCAAACAAAAATTATGGATGAACAGCTGTGGAGGTGAAAAATTACATGATTTGGACTGACTGAGAGACCTAACTTATTATCCCATGTGTTAAATTTTATACGATATTGGACTAGATTACCCAATCCCGGTGGTGAGCTGGGCGATTATATGAAAAATTGTAGAATTTGTAAAAGAAAATCTCTGCGGTCATTGGGAATTACCCTCCAGCCTTTGGTTGAGTATTCCAAGAACGAATATAATCTAAGGCTTGATTCCCAAAAGAAAATATAGCATTAGTAGCGTTATAGTATTAGCATGTTATATCCTATTTTTGACATGGTTTTTTGCTTCTCTAGGAAACATGTCAAGAAGGACATAACGTGAGCGCGTTAGGTCTCAAAAACACAAGTTTGAACCATGAGTTTTCCAAGCTCTTACAACATTTTTGGCTAACATACAAGGCCAAATGATGAATTTTGAACCTTCTACTCTTTAAGCTCTGCCAAACCTAGGCGGGTATACCTATGTGAATGAAGCAGATTTGAATTGTGTGTTTCTTCCCTAAGCAATCTATCCACAATGGCAATTTGAAGTGGATAAATGAAATCCTAATTTAGTATAGATTGTATAAATAATATGAATATAAAGATCAATATGTTCAGTTACTAGATGTAAAAAATAAAATGGATGAAACTAAATAATGAAATATATGAGAATAGTGTCTTGTTGGGTATATAGAGTCAAGTGAAAATCTAAGACAAGTGGATTATACTTGGCAGGAATTCAAACTATTTGGCATTCCAATATTAGTCTATAACTTGTATAAAATTGCAAGTGTAATTACCAATTTCTACTTAATGATCCAAATGATACTTCTAAATTATTGTGAATGACTAAAAGAATTTAATCTTTACTTGAAAGAACCGATCAATCGCACCACACAAGTACAACAAATGTGTATTGATAAACTGAGTATATGCTTGATATATCAATTTAGATAACAGAGAAGCATCAAATTTGGAGACAACCTACTAATATTTTCAATTAAGTCAACAAACAATTGATACTAGTATGACACCACAATATCAAAGATCTTCCATTAACTTCTTCATAATCATGCTTGCTACATAGTCTTTCGAAACATCATGAAACTTTTCCTACTATCTACTTATCCCTATTCGCCTATATCTATTTTTTCACTATGAAACAAATATATATACATCAAAATTTTTAGGGGACACATCCCTTCAAAAATTTCTTTTGCTAATAATAACAATTAACAATGATTAAAACAAGAAATTAGGCTCTATTTAGCCACAAGTGAACCTTTGACAAATGATCCAAATAATCTTGTCACTCATGAGTGTCGACATCTGCTAATGCAAACATGATTGATATCTCCATTTTCACCATCTTCTTGTTCTGTTCGTAGGCCTCATCCAATGTCAAGTCTTTTCTTGGAGCTATTTCCAGAATCTTTCATAGCATTAACTCGCATTCCTCAATCCAATTGGCCCTTTCTTTCATTTTTTCTCCATTTTTCAATAATGCTGGTAGTCCCTTTTTCGTGGAATCACTTACTCCTTTTGCATCCCCTTGCAATTCCTCATGGAAGTCTCTGTGTTTCCTTATGATTTGGTCGGCAGTATCAATAGCCACATTATCAAGAATATCCCTCTTATTTATTTCTTGGATTCTACCATCAATTCTCTTATGCTCTTGCTCTGCAATATAATTTTTTGAATGTGTTCCCCAAAGCTTGTTCAACTAAATCATCAAGCCGCCCTGCTTATTTCTGATCATTGCAACATGTGTATGATATTTACCCTGAGAATATGCATCTGATCCCTCCCATTGGTCTTTTGTTTGAGAGCTCTCCCCATGAGTCATCTGCTTAGTGGACTCCAATGTGATTCCCATCATATCTTTTAGGTGATCATTTTCTCTAAGTATTATTTTATTATTCATCTTATACATTTCCTTCTCCTTGATTAACATTTAGATTTGGGCCTTACTCAATTTGGCAACATTAATGACAATCTCAGCTATTCCCATAGGATCAACTTCTCCAACCTTCAATGTCATGACATGCCCAAAAGCTTTTTCAGTATCAATAACAACAGATTTTTTATGTAGGCGATATAGGGCCCATATCAGAAGTGAACCTTCATTAGGGTTATATTTGGATCCTATATATACCTTTGTTACTCCTTCAGGGCTAAGCTTATGTCTGGAATTATTATTCTTTAGGAAACTATCAAAAACCAAAGCAGAATTCAGATCTAACCCTGGGAAAATCATCACACCCGCATCTTCCAACAACTTTCTTCCCTTCTCAGGGGTCATGTCTTCCATTTCTCTTTCCATACTTGACTTTAAACTATTCAATAATTGTCTTTCATTACTTGGTGTTATACTTTCAACTCATTCCCTTATTGATTTTTCTTTTTGTTTGTATAAGAAAGACTTGAATTCTGGAGACTTCACAAAGTCATCATCATTCACAAATGACTTATATGCCATTTTCCTTGTATTTGTATTTGAACCTTCTTCAATATCAGGTTCTCTAGGAGGAAACTTGTAATCTTGAGTTTTTAGTCTAGAGATTTTGTCAGCTAGACTTTGAGGCCCATCATATCTAGATGTCTCCTCTCTTGAAGATAACAAATTTGCATCTTGTATTCCTTTCATTTGTCATGCCAGTCCCCTATTATACTCATTAACTACCCTTTCTGCTTCTTCCTCCAATTTTTTGATTAAGTCATCTTATTGGTAGGGTATATGATTATACCCACTTAAATTCATTTTATGCCTAGTAGAATGAATGTACCCCTTTGGATCAAAATCCTTTCATGGTGCAACTCTCTTTAGATTATATTGCAACAATTTATCAAGAATCATATCATACCCATCTTTTGTCATCATAGTGAAATCACCAAAGCATAATGTGTTGGGCATGAATGCTTGTTTTCCAAAAGAAGTTAAATTCATGACACTTGGATAATCCATCTTCTTAACAATCTCCAACTAAGAAATTTTGTTAGGCACCGTTTTGGGCAAGATAAAAGGTGTATCTTCAAAATCATAATCATAGTTGCATCTTTGAGACAATACCAATCTCCCCAATTGTGGTTAATAGACCCATTGAAGTCTTTGGGTTTGAGAAATATTTTTATCTCATTAGATAATGAATATTCACAAGGATGTTTAAAGAATATATAAAATGGTTTCACAAAGTATTCCCCAAAATATACAAAACTAGAGCTAGCAAACCTGCTATCCCAAATAGTAGTCCATAGATGAATTGGTAATAATTTACCTTCCTTGTCAAACTGTGAAATTCTTAACTTCTCAGGCTACATCCCCAATTCTTGTCCATAATACAGTATCATATGCATAAAAATTGAATAATGCTTGAAATGTAAAACAAGAGATTCATTTTTTATTTCCATCAACCCTAAGTCAAGTCCTTTGAAGATGTCTAAGGAATAATCAAAGGGTCTAGAATTATGACACTGAACATCTGTTGCAATCACCATTGGCACATTTGACATATACTCAGGGGCCTCCATCCCTAACACTTGGCATGCTGAGAAGTATGTATATTTCATGTAGGGCTCAAACAAATCAATATGAAATGTGGGCCCATCATTTTACTCCAGTGGAACTGAATTACCATCCCTCTTAGGTTTGTGCAATAGTAGCCTCCAACCCTTATATATGGTGTCCATCCTCCAGAATTCTCTCTCTAATTCTTCATGCACAATTTTTTCATCAAATGTCCCTTCCAAGTTACAAATTTCACATATCACTACTTTCAACACATGTATGAATGGATTTCCTGTTGGATCACAAATGGCTTTGAGCTTTGGGTTATAGTGGGAAACTAAGAGTTTCACCAATTCTACATCCACAAATACATTCAGGTAGGCTAACTTTCCTAGGTTAAAATTCCAAGGATTACATACTGGCTCAAATCGATCCCTCTAATGGTAGTGAAAAGTGAACAATTCATATCCCCTAATTGAGGTCCATACATCCCCAATGTGTTTACATTTATCCTCAAGTTTCTCTACCTCTACCAGGCTAATTTGTGCAAAGCGCTTGACTTTAGGTCTTGAGCCGGGTAGAAGCTTATTTGAAGATCTTTGGCTACAAAATCACTGGCCCTTCGTTCATTCTCTCGTTTCTCCTATTGCCAATTCTATAAAATCTCCTTTAATTATTCTTCTTCAACTTAGGAAATTATCTATGCATTGTGTATTCATGCTGCCATTAATGTTTTAACTCTGAGCACAAGTGTAGCAAGTTTTTTGAATTTCCCACTGTCACGTCAAATGATTATATCAGAAAGACAATTTGAAACTCTAGGTGATCCTTTCATTTGAGTCAAGCCAAACGTTCACTGAACACATTGTAGGTTAGGGAGACAACACATCATTCCAACTGATATCAAATAGTTAATCTTTTAGATTCATACCAACTTCAAAAAATGACATAGATACCATAGGTGTCGCCAAGTATCACTCCGATGAACCTTTTGATCTCTTTGTATTTTTATCGGCAAGAGAACAAGTATCACTAAAAGATTTGAGAGTTTCTTTGACATTACAAGTCTCCCTGATGTACATTTCTTTCCTTACAAGTGAGCCGTCAAGACTCTCTCCGATGAAACTTCCATCGGCATGACATAGAGAGTCGAGAAGACATTTAAGACTTATTCGAATAGCACATGTCTTCCTGATATAATTCTTCACGCTTCATCGGTGAGACATAATTGGTATCTCACCGATGGCATTCCATCGGTGCGACATGTATGCTCAAAGATTGACTTGTAGATCTCACTCCGATAGTGTTTGTCTTGCCGATGACTTTCTTCATCGGTGAGACCATGAGTTGTATCTTCCCATTATGTATCCTCCCAAGTATTTTGATCAATGTGACAATCTTGACCTTTTGCCAATATTCCCAAAACACTTGTATGAAAGATTATAACTTAGGGGTCAGAGAGACATGGACACATTCATGCTGATATGGATTATTTATTCAGATGCTCCTGCTCAGGGGAATTTTAAGGTATGAAAAGGTCAAATCTGATATGATCACTGGTAATTATGATATACAGAGGAGATTATAAAAATTTTATACTCAAGATGTGGCTTTCTTTGGGAAATTTATGAGTGTAATTCACTATTAAATTTTGAAAATTTTATAGTTCCAATATTGGCTCCATCTGGGGATGAATGATTATGAGATCATTGCAAGAATTTAGATCTTTGGAAGAGTATACCAAACTTTTAGGGGTTATGAAAATGGATTTTTGGTGAGGATGGAACAAAAAATGGATATGGAGGTGGTAAATGATAGAAATGGAAATGATCCTATACTACTGTACATGGAAAGAATTTTTGTTTCTTAATGAAGGAGTTTTAGGATTGTCCATGTACTGACAAGTTCTATTCCTTTTGATTTCCTAAACTACTATGCATGGAGAAAAAATGTTTTAAGAGGTTTGTCAAAAGTTGTCCATGCACTGGCAACCCTTAATCCTCTATGTTTTTTAAGAGAAGAAATGCTTCAGGAACTGCTTGTGTACATGCAACTCTTGTTCCTCACCAAACATGTTCTACAAGTAATATGAATCTTTTCCTCCCTTTCCAGTGATAAAAAAGGGCCCTAACCATAATGCTTCAAATTTTCCATGTTTTCCCTTCTCCTAACATCTAGCATTCCACATCAAAACTAAATCACTCACCTCAAACTTTCTATTTTTGGATTTTCTATAAAAAAGGTACTTCATCTGACATTGTAGCTTTGGATTCTGCTTTTGAGCCATTCTCCTTATCTCATCAAGCTCTATGAGTTGGTCCATTCTCTCTTCCATTGGTTCTAGAATGTCTAGATCTTCTTGAAGAATGAAATTGTAAACTGGCAATAGGTTTTGTAATGGCATTCAGGCTTGTGTTCCATACACCAGTTCAAATGTAGACTTTCCAATTTCCTTCTTCATAGTAATCATGTCATCCCACACAACCATTCTCAACTTTGAGTCCCATTCCTTTTGTTCCCATCTAATATCCTCCTTATAATTTTCAAAAGGATTTTATCACTAAATTATGCTTGACCGTTTACTTGTGGGTGGTAAGGGGCAACATAAGAAACAATAATACCATATGTGTTGCAAAAATTTCTAAATTCATCAGACCTAAAACACATCCCATTGTTTGTGATCAACCTTAATAGTGTACCAAATCTAGTTATGGTATTCTCCATTAGGAAACTTACTACTGCCTTACTTGTTGCTTGTTTTTATAGAGACCACCTCCACCCATTTAGTGAAGTAGTCATTTGCCACCAATATCCAATTATGTCCCCCACTTGAATTCTCCTATATTTCCCCAATAAAATCAATCCCCCATTGATGGAAAGGGGCTTCTACTTGTAAAGGTCTAAGCGGTAGGGCTCCTTGATATTTCATATTTCCTTAGAACTTCTAGCAAGCTTCACACCTCCTTACATATGAAAAGGAATCATTAAAGATCTTAGGCCAGTAATAGCCTACCCTGAGAATCTTGTGTGCAGTCATTTTGGCATAATAGTGACCTCCACACACTCCATGCATCTCCCTCAAGACATGTCTAGCTTGTGATTCATCTAGACACAATAATAAAACTCCATCCCTATTTTTCCAAAACAAATCACCCTCTATGAATAGATACTTAGATGCTTGCAGCTTCAAAGTTCTCCTCTGGTTATCATTTAATCTTTCAGGGAATTTCATGTGTCTAAGATAATACACAATGTTTGTGTACCAAGAGGTATGTTCAATGCTTGCAACTACGTTCTCTTTCACTCTCTATATTGCAGATTTGATTTGCTTCAATGTTTGTCTATGCCATTAGTTTTGCCAAACCCTGTCCCCTTACTAACTTGGTAATTTGAATCTCCATATCAAACTCTTGTATTTTATTAATCCATCTACACTTCTTCCTTGTCACCTCTGTCTGTACCAAAATATCTTTCACACCTGCATGTGGCACATATGCAATTACTTTGGATCATACAAGATATGGTCTGAAAGCTTTTGTTGCTTTGACCAATGCAAAAGCTCGCTTTTCCATAATATCATACTTCAAATCTGACCCCTATGGTGACTTGCTAAAAAAGGATACGGGTTGCTCATGACCCTCATCATTCTTTTGTAATATAACAACTACTATAGTATGGAATGAGGAAAATGAAAATATTTGAAAAGGTTTGGAAAAATCAAGAGACTTTAGGATAGGGGATTCTTTGATGGATTTTTTGATGGATATAAAGGCTTCTAAGGCTTCTACAATCCAATCCATCTTTTCTCCCTTTTTTAGCATTTTGGATATGAGTTTAACAATCTCAACAAAGTTTGACATGAATCTCTTGACAAAGTTAATCTACCCAAAAAATGATTGAATGGCCTTGACAGTCTTAGGAATGGGGATTTTATCTATGGCTTCTACCCTTTCAGGGTCTATTCTAATCCCTTCTTTTGACACAATATGCCCTAAGAGTTTACCCTCTGTAACGAAAAAGTGACATTTTTTAGGATTAAGACTAATACCATATTCCAAAGCCTTGATGAATATTTTCTCCAAGTGTTCTACATGATCTTGGCCCTTTTTGAATAAGCAGTGAGGTCATCTTGGTGCACTACCATTATAACATTGATCAAATTTACAAATGCCACATCCATGGCCCTTGGGAAGGTTGCCCTTGCATTTGTGAGATTGAATGGAATTATCACATAAACATATGTCCCCCATGGAGTGGTAAAAGCTATCTTATATTGCGCAAAATCCTTAACTTTGACTTGAATATAGTCAAAAAATCCACCCATCATTGATAACAACTCACACCTTGTCACTTTATGTAGTATGGTTTCCATGTTAGGGAGAGAGTAATTATCTTTGAGGGAAGAAACGTTTAAATTCCTAAAGTCTACACATATATTTATATCCCCATTTTTCTTTCTTACTAGAACCAAGTTTGAGACCCATGTTGAATGTATGATGGGCTTGATAATGCCCACATCTCTGAGTTTTGCTAGTTCCTCCTGCATTTTTGGTTCTAGAGTTGGGTTGATGGGCCTTTTCTTTTGCTTGAATGGTTTTGTGTCTGGTTTTAATGGGATCTCATGTTGAAATAAGTCCTCCTTATACATCTTGAGATCCTCATAGGACCATGCAAACACATGCTTGTATTTTCTCAACAACGCAATCAACATTCTTCTTATTGTTGGATTTATTTTCCTTCCAATATATACCTTTTTGGTGCTAACTTAGTCCCTAGATTTATTTCTTCAATATCCTCCCTTTTGACTGGTGTCTACTTCATGAGAGATCAATCATTTCCATCATATACCCTTTCTAACACCACAAGCCCTTTGGGAAGCTTGTTGGTTTTAAGCTGCAAGACCTCTTTTCCAAATATAGTCTATTTTCCATCTACGTCCTCCACAAAGGCATTGAAGTTAATTTTTTGAGCCTCATACTGATCTATGCAATAAAAAAAATTTATGAGGTTGGTATCATCATTGAGAAATTTATAGCTATATATATTGTCAGGGATGGTAGGTCTTGTTTTAAATTCAACTTGGGATATTCCAGCCAAGGTGATATCATCTCTTCTTAGGGCTACATTAGCTAAAAAAATTTCCATTATGTTTTTTGACCTATCTATCTATTCATTAATGGAGCAGCCCCAAACAACTGAATTGTATCCCATAATGCACATCTGTGATTGTTTCAAACTTTGTGTTTTGGTAAACCCATTTTGCACATCTTCATACTGCATATCCAGATCTTGAATAAAAGCATTAAAACTCCTTAAGTGTTCCTCAGTAGTGATTGCATTACTTCCTATAAATTTTGGGACAAGGCCTCTCCAACTAACATCCATAGGGTAAGGATATAGTTGAAATACTGCTAAGTCAAATTGTCTAATCATGGTCATGTATTGCTAAGGGGGTGGGTTGTGAGGATGTTGATATTGGTATAATGGATTGTTGTATTGTGCATGAGGTGGTGGCATATATTGTTGGCGATGAGGTAGTTGAGCATTCAGATGATGTGATGCATTTTTTAGTTTAACATTTGGTTGTCTGTATTGATTCCCCATCTGATATTGTTGTGCTTTTGGTGGATTTGAAGGTCCTGTGTCATTATTTCCTTTCCTGTGAGGTGGTACATATTTAGGGAGGTTAGCCATCTAAGCATTAATTTGAGCTCTCTACAATTTTAAATCTTGGATCTCTTTTATCGATTGGAGCCTCATCTATTCATATTTTTCTTTTTCTCTTTCCTCTTCTTGTCTTTCATACTGCAAGTGTGCATCTATTTGCTCCCAAGTCATAAACTCATAATTCTCTTCAGGGGTTGTATTATTAACATGCTCATTCTATTTTCCTTCCATTCTATGATCATATTCCTGTTGTATCCTATCCTTTTCAGCCTCAAGTTCAACCTTGAATTCTTCCTCCTTTTGAGGATCTGAAATATAAAAAGGATTCCTTCTTTCTTTAGGAGTACAAGATTCTCCACCTGAGCTATTTTCATTTGTCAATGTACCATAGTGATTATATGTCTCACAGTGAGGTTTTGACATTTTAACTTTATTTGTTATGCACATTTCATCAGATGCTTTCTTACCCTTACCATTCTTATGTGTTCATTTATTGTTGTCACTAGGACCTCCTTTATACAAGGATCTTTTACCATGCATGTTGTGATGCTTTGATATATACTTTATTTTATCAGAGTCGCCACTCACTTATGTAGAAGTGAGAAAATTTATAACTTGGTATTCCTAGTAGAGTTTGTAAGAATTTTGACTCTATGACTAAGGCTCTAACTCTGAGTTGACTCCCTAGAAGAGTCACTAAACTGTTAGGTCTCAAAAAAGTAGGTTTGAACCATGAGAGGTTGCCAATCTCTCACAATGTTTTTGGCTAACGTACAAGGCCAAATGATGAATTTGAACCTTCTACTCTTTAGGCTCTACTAGACCTAGGTGGGTATACCTATGTGAATGAAGCAGATTTGAATTGTGTGTTTCTCCCCTAAGCAATCTATCCACAATGGTAATTTGAAGTGGATAAATGAAATCATAATTTAGTATAGGTTGTATAAATAATTTGGATGTAAAGATCAATATGTTCAGTTAACAAATGTAAAAAATAAAATGGATGAAACTAAATAATGAAATATATGAGACCAGTGCCTTGTTGGGTGTATGGAGTCAAGTGAAAATCTAAGATGAGTGGATTATACTTGGTAGGAATTCAAACTATTTGGCATTCCACTATTAGTCTATAACTTGTATAAACTTGCAAGAGTGTAATTAACAAGTTCTACTTAATGATTCAAATGATACTTCTAAATTATTGTGAATGACTAAAAGAATTTAATCTTTACTTGAAAGAAATGATCAATCAGACCACACAAGTACATCAAATGTGTATTGATAAACTGAGTATATGCTTGATATATCAATTTAAATAATAGAGAAACATCAACTTTGGAGGCAACCTAATAATATTTTTAATTAAGTCAACAAATAATTGATACCGGTATGAAATCACAATATCAAAGATCTTCCATTAACTTCTTCAAAATCATGCTCACTACATAGTCTTTCGAAAGATCATGGAAACTTTTTCTACTATCTACTCATCCCTATTCGCCTATATCTATTTTGTCACTATGAAACAAATATATATACATCAAAATTTTGAGGGAACGCGGCCCTTCAGAAATGTCTTTTGCTAATAATAACAATTGAAAATGATTAAAACAACCAATTAGGCTCTATTTAGCCACAAGTGAACCTTTGACAAATGATCCAAATAATCTTTTCGCTCATGAGTGTCGACATCTCCTAACACAAACATGATTGATATCTCCATTTTCACCATCTTATCATTCTGTTTGTAGGCCTCA
>VDFB02215409.1:0-33169 GCA_007258455.2 Sequoia sempervirens
TGCAACAAACATCTCAATGGAGAGGTTAGCAATGGAAAAACCAGATAGCAAGTTGCATGAAGCCACCTTCTCAACCCTATTAGCCGGGTATAATACCTCCACCTACTAATTCAAGCTCTAATGCACCTAAACCTACTTAGTTACTAGCTCAGCCCACACCTAACCCAAATAACAAACCACAGTAGTAACCAATATATTTTGTTGATCCAAATAAATTTCTTGCATGTGTTGTGACTATGAGTGACATTGATCTACATTCAAGAACCACTTTACCAACTCCTTCCATACCCATCATCACTAAGCTACTTGTGGAAGAGGAAGAGGAACCTCTAAATGATCCCATTCAACCATCTATACCTAAAAATCATGAATCAGTTCTAGCCAAGAAGACTGTACAAGAGTCACCATTTCCTAAGAGATTGGAAGTTTCCAATCATAAGGAAGACAAAGAAGATACAAATTTTGATATCTTGGAGTAGTTGAAACACATATGTGTCCAAATACCCCTATTTCAAGCCATTAAATATGTTCTTATTTATGGCAAGGCAACCAAGGAAGCACACCTCAAGAAGTTGGGGAGAAAGAAGAAAGACCCAACTATAGTTCATGTGGTGGGACAACTTGCTAACATCATGCTTGGAAAAGTGACCATTCCCAAGTACAATGATCCAGACAATCCTATAGTAGTAGTAGTTATAAATGGGATCCAAGTAAAGAATGCCCTAATTGATTTGGGAGCAACAATAAATGTGAAGACTAAGGACATCCTACAACAACTAAACATTGCAAACATGAGATCTACTCTTGCTTTCCTACAACTTGATGATAGTTCTACTGTGAAGCTTGATGGTATAGTAGAAGACCTTGTGGTGATTCTAGACTCTTGGGAGTACCCAATAGACTTCATGGTTCTCTCTCCTAAAGCCACACTAGGAGGATATCATATCATGCTTGGAAGGCCATGGTTAGCAACAATAGATGCTTACATTAGGTTTCAATAAGGTAATATGACTATTTCTAATGGCAGGAATACAAAAAATATTGGTCTTTATCCTCCTGCTTAGTTGACCCATGATAAGGAGAAACCTATATGGCCACATGTTGGTGAAGAAGCTGGGGAACTGAACTCTATGCCACAACTCATGATGTTCAGAAGAAGTCCTTTCTTGCAACTTTAAGATGAAGATGAGGTGTTTTCCAACATAATTCAAAACCATTATGAAGTTGAGGAAGCATCATCAAGATCTAATGCATCCGGTTCTACTAATCCCATGAAAAAAATTCTACATGTTCCACTTGCTCTTCCTGTAGCCACTCTTCTTGCAACAATTGTCTATAGATAAACATCTTACGACAATACGAATATTCCATACAATGATGCCATATGAACTCAAGGTACCATGTTTTAATGAAACAATAATGATAGAATTGACTACTCAAGTATAGGTGTTTGAAGGAAGATATTTGAATATTAACAATAAGCTAAGTGAAGAAAAATAATTGCAATTGGTTGATTTATTGATGTCTCATTAGGATGCATTTGCATGGGACTATCATGATATGAAAGGACTGGATCATAAGCTCTACACTCATAAGATCTACATTAGAGATGATTTTCAACCAGTAAGGCAACCTCAACAAAGAATCAGCCTTGCATTAAGAGAAATTGTTAAAGAAAAATTGCAAAAACTATTTGATGTTGGATTTATCTATCCTATTTGAAACAACTAGTGGGTGTCTCCATTGGTGCTTGTACCAAAGAAGTGAGGAAAATGGTGAGTTTTTGCAAACTATAGAGAACTCAATGTTGCCACTAAGAAGGACCATTTTCCCTTGCCTTTTATAGATCAAGTCTTGGACTCACTTTCAGGAGAGAAATACTTTTCTTTTCAACATGGATTTAGTGGCTACAACTAGATTCAAATTGTACCTAAGGATTAGGAGAATACAACCTTCACTTTTGCATCGAGAACATGTGCCTATTCATTACTTCCTTTTGGCCTATGTAATGCACCTACAACTTTCCAGAGAGTAGTCATTAGCATATTTTCAGACATCTCCCTTGACTGCATGGAGATCTATATGGATGACTTTACTATCTATGGTGTTGATTTTAATGAAGCATTGGAGAATCTCAAGAAGGTCCTGCAGAGATGTGAAGAACAAAACATGTCCTTAAATAGTGAAAAGTACTTCATGATGATGCAGGAAGGTGTATTTCTTGGTCATTAGATCTCTCACAATGTAATCCAGGTAGACCCTGCAAAAATTGAGGTAATCGCTAATCTGCCTTCACTTTCAAAACAAAAAGATGTTAGGAGTTTCTTTGGACATTTAGGATGTACTATAGACATTTCATCAAGGACTATCAAAATAGCAGCACCATTATACACTCTATTAACAAAATATGTTGAATTCTAATGGACAAAAGATTGTGATAAAGAATTTTCAAATTTAAAGGTAGCCTTGATTCATGCTCCTCTTTTGAAAGGACCTAATTGGGAGATCACTTTCCATATTCATATAGATGCCTCAGATTATTCTATAGGAGTAGTCTTAGGATAGAAGGAAGGAGCCATTGAAAATTCCATTTAATTTACTAGCAAAAATTTGCAAGGAGATGAACTCAACTACACTGTGATAGAGAAAGAAATGCTACTAGTGATTTATGCCCTAAAAAAAATTAGGCACTACATCATAGGCTATCATATTTTCATTCACATTGATCATGTAGCCATTAGATACCTCATGAACAAACCTTTAATCTCAAGAAGATTAGGAAGATGGCTATTGTTGATGCAAGAGTTTGACATAACCATTGTGGATAAACCAAGGAAGGATAATGTTACATATTTTCTTTCAAGGTTGACTACATTAGAGAACAATCAGGCCATAGATGACTCCTTTCCTGAGGAACATCTATTTTCCATTAATGTTCAAACACCTTGGTATGCTAACATAGCCAATTATCTTGTAACAGGGAGAGTTCCTCCTCATTTCTCATCGAAGGAGAGAAGAGTGCTCATTGAAAAATATTTTCCTTTTTCATGGATTGTTGGTTGCTTGTTCTATACTGGACCCTATCATGTTATGAGAATATGTGTGAGAGAAGATGAGACATATGGCATTTTGCAAGCATTCCATGATGAACCCTATGGAGGCAATTTTGTAGCAAAGAGGACAACAATGAAGATTCTAAACATAGGATACTATTAGCCAACACTCCACAAGAATGTAGGAAGATACACAAGGAAATGTGATAGGTGTCAAAGGATGGGCTAGCCAACCAAATCTGATGAGATGCTACTTTACCCACTAGTAGTGATCACTCCCTTTGACAAATGGGGATTGTATTTTGTGGGTTATGGATATGCATTTTTTGTGTGTGTGCTAATGTCATTATGCAAGTTCACATTAAGATGTTGATATAAATGAAGCATACAAAGTAGAAGAAGTTCCTACTAGTTAGTCGGTTGCTATAGACATCAAAAAGATGGTCATTAAAGAGGTCAATGGAGGGAAACTCCTAGCTTGTGAGGAAGTTGTAGCTTACCTTTTAAATGATAATTTCTATTAGTTGATAAAATCTAGGAAGTGTGTTGTGCTAGATCCTCATTAAGGAAAGTCTATTTTAACTAAATTTAGTGCATGCATAACTTCGTCCCTCTCTTTTCCATGTTTTCAATAAATGGCATCCTCCTATTACATTGGATTCAACTACCTAGGTAGTTAGGTTTAATTAGAAGCTTTTCCATCTATAAATAATGGTCAAATGCCCCTTTTCACAAGGTTTAATGTTCTAAGATTGTACTTGCATTTTTAGTTTAAGTAATATAGTCATATTGCTTATATGTTGTAATCATGTTTCCAAGGAATAAAATGATATTATAATTTGTTGTATTTGAGTTAGCTTAGAGAAGACTCATTCAAGGGGGGCCACTTGGTAAGAATTCCATCCATTTAGTTTAATAGTTATTTTTTTCTTCAATCATTAGTTTCAGTTTCAGTAGTTGTCTATTTCTACAACCATTGGAACTCTATTAAGTGACTATTCCTATAGCCAAGGAAGACATAGTAACTTCTTGTCTATTTGCTAAGATTGCTATTTCAGTTATCCATTATATTTCAATGGTTGGTGTTCAATTTAGTTGATAATTCATTTTCAACACTTTTGTTAATTTTTTTCAAGCATTTTATTTTCAGTATTGTTTCTTTTCTAGTTATAGAATGAGGTTAACTACAGTTGAGTCCTAGTGCACATGCAATGCTGACCCATTTCAAGTTTATGTCCCTGGGTTGACAATGAAATGCACCTTCATGATGAGAAAGATAATTACTTAGTACATATATCTAATGTATAATTCATAGCTCTAAGGGCTTAGTTATTGCACCATTAGAGGAGGCCAACACTTAAGGTGTCATTGTCGAGGATGGTGTCAAACTAGGAATTTATTTGGAGTCATTTATAGTTTCTTTCTTGCTTTAGTATCTTTGAAGCTTTTTCTTAGCATACCCTTCATTTGAGAAAAGTAATGATCTATTATTCTTTCACCAATTCTTTGTGTAAGTTGGATTCTATTGAGTTAATACAACATGCATGGAGGTAGGAGAAGAGATGCTCATGGGAGATTCCTTCCTAATGACCCTAATCTTGATAACTATCTAGTTGAGCTTCAAAATATGCCAAGAGATGAACAAGAAGAGAAAGAAAATCCTTTTGCTGATGCATTTCCCAATTTCACCAATTTTGAAACTTCCTCTAAAGACCAAGGTGCCCAAAATCTGATTGAGAATCCATTTGGTTTGGCACTCCATCAAGTAGATATGGATGGTGCAAATCCAAACAGACCTAACCAACCATATTTTCCATTTCCTATCACTCACTAGAATGAAGTTGGTAATCTCAAGAACATCCCTGCTTCAATTCTTCCTAAGTTCTATGGGCTTGTCACAAAATACCTTGACACTTTCTTGTTTGAGTTTGATATCCTTTGTAGAATCTATGACTATACTACTGATGCTCATAAGATTAAATTGTTTCCTACCACCTTGAAAGAAGCTTCACTAAGATAGTTTATGACCTTGGGTAGGAATACTGTAGAGACTTTGGATGATATGAAAACAAAGTTTCTTGAGAAGTATAAATAATACTGTAGGGGTAGTGATATGAGAAGAGATGATATTTTCAGGGTGCAATAGAAGAAAGATGAGAGTTTGGAGGACTATATTTCAAGGTTTTTATTTTTCCTAGAGAAATGTCCACATCATGCACTCAATGCAGATTCTCAAAAGTTGCTCTTCCTTAGAGGGATAAAAAAAACTGCATTAATGCTCCGGACCTGATAGGAGGAGGAGATATCACCCAAGTTCCCTAGGATGATATTAAGAAGATATGTCAGAATTATTCTAGGGAAGCTATAAAGAAAGGAAGAGGTTACCAATCCCCTATGGGTAAATCCTCCAACAATGGAGTCTCAAGGATGGAAATTACTCAGTTGCTAGCAGATTTCAAGCAAGATATCATTAAAAATCTAGCTACTTAGCTAGATACACTTCAAGCAAAGAAGAAACATGAGGAGGCAGAGATAATGTTAGTAAAATATTGTCCTCATTGCAAACAAAAAAAAGGACTACAGATGCAAAATGGTAGCCAACATTGACAAAAATAAGATCCCACCTAAGTTCAAACCAACTCAGAGTGATGATGATCAACTCTACTACCTTTTACAAAGAATACCATGGGCCCCAAGACAAGGTATTCCACTAGCTCCATTATCTTTTACTAGGCCTTATTTCAATTCTTATGCATCTCGTAATCAATGGCAACCCCCATACCCATCCAACTTTGAAGGTTGTCCACCTCAACCTTGGAACAACCCTCCAAATAATTGTCCCAACAATGAAAAATCTCCACCCTAGTGGTAGTCATCCTAGGGAAGTTGGCAACGACCTCTAGGAAACTTGCAATCGACATCTCAATTGAGGGGAAGATAGCAATGGCCAAACTAGGAAAATGGTTACATGCAGCCACCTCCATAGTCTTAGTAACCTTCCATAATGCTTCCCCCTACTAGAATAAACTCTACGACACCTAGACCTATTCAACTACCAACTCAACCCACACCTAACCAAAATAACAAACCATAGCAATAGCTAGTCTACTCTATAGATGTTAATCAATTTCTTGCATATGTTGTCAATGTGAGTGATATTCATCTGAGTTTAGGAACCACTTTTCCAACTCCTTGCACTCCTATCATCATCGAGCTTCCTATGTGTTGATGGTCAAAATAGCACAATAATGTTAAAATAGAATATCACTATTCTATTTCTCCTGAAAGAGAAAGATCACACTTGGAGATCTAACTCCCAAGGTCCTCGTAATCGGTTCTCGATTATGCTGATTTCACTTTGTGGTTGATATAACCATAATGTTCAAGGGGCCTTTATTGGTAACAAAGAACAAGAATGTATAACATAAGGTATTCTATATTCTGGGGGTTTTAAATAAAAGAAAAAGATGGAACAGAGCTTTAAATCACAGAGACATGAATAAAATCCTTATCTATCCAGACATGCAGATCAATAATGAGTGTTCATTCTAACTAACCAAAACTACAGCAAGATGCAATTCATAAAATAAACTATGCTATTGCATACATCCATAATGCTAATTTAGATATCATCAACATTCACTAATATTACTTCAAATAAATCGTTCACTCATCATCCAAACCACAAATCAAATAAATACAATAACAATTTAATTCATAGATAATCCAATGATATGACCTTGAATCTAGTTCCTTCTATTGACTTTCATCAAATAAAGAACAATTAAGCACAACAAACCACTAGCATATGGTTTAATCATATATCATTAACCTTATCAAGATGGATCCAAACTTTGAAAATCATCACATGAAAATGCATGAAAACTATAAAATAATCAAGATTTTTACTAAACTTTCTAGATTATCTTTTAAAACATTGAAATCCTAGATCTAGCTTCTAGTTTCTATCCTCAGGTGGTTGATCTATCTGCAATTATCTAGCCTTTACAAAATGGATTCTAATAGTACATATAGAGTGCCACATGCACACATTTCTCAATCACTAATCAAGATCCACAATCCATGGAGTTGAAACTGAACATAGAAGTGGACTCAAAAATCCCTGCTTTTAAGGTTGATTACTCTCTTGTACAAAAAGGAAAATCTGATACTCCAAATCGGAAGATGAAACCCACAAATCAGACTTGAGTAGAGCTCCTGTCAACATCCATAGAAAGAGGAGAAGAGTAGATGAAGTGGGACACCAAAGAGTCAATCACTCTTGCACTGAATTCTCTTTAATGTACTCATCATAACTAGAGAATACCTGTAGAAGAGTTTTCAAATCTGTTCCACCCAACCAATCACCTTCAAATTTGATTCTTTGAAACTCCATAGAAACCAAAATTTGTATCTCCTTTAGCTTGATTAGCTCCTTTGCAGTTCTCACCACCTCTCGAATATCCATAAATTTATCTAATAAAAAATTCTCCCCATCATCTCCTTTCTACATTATTTCCTCGAACCTGCCCCTCCATTTCTCCCTTAATTTATCCAAAGAAAGGCCTTCTTTATTGGAGGAATCTAAGTTAATAAAAATGGATACATGTAACGCCCCGCCGTGCGAACCCCAAAGGACAACAACACAATAAATACCGCAATTTTTTTTATTTTTTTTAAATGCACATAACATACATGTAATACACATTAAGTCATAACATGAATTTCATTTAAGTAAACTCACTAACACAAACATCCTTTGGGGTACACGAAGAGTCATTATGCGACTTAGATCCATACAACATCAATAAAGAATAAAATCCAAAGATATAATCATTAACAATAACAAATATAACACATACATAAAAAAATTCATTGATAAGAAGTCATCTGCACATAAATACAACATATGCATGATTACATAACACATTGAATAACAACTACCATGGTCAATATCCACACCAAGTTTAACATTTCATTACAGTACAATGTTTAATAAGTACAATGATACAAGAGTGTTCCAAATATGAATGGAAACCATACACAAGATACCATGATACAAATAATTAGAGAAATACAAGTATCAAAATTGGCTCCAAGATAGATACAACTCTGGAGTTGCTGCAATACCACCAATCCGTACCTCTCGATCCTCGACTGGGGACCCAATGGGGTTCTTAGCACATTCCACCCGACCATGTGAGTCCGAAGACCCACCCCCCGTGCTAGGAGCTAACAAGAAAGAGACCTCAACCAAGAACATCCAACAGGGAACCACAAAACTCAACGTCATACAAAAGTATCATAACACTCAGGAATTACAATGACATAATCAACCACATCCAAGAGTCATAAATCTCATCACATAAATCAAAGCAATAACCAGCAAACAAATAACCAAAGGATGATCATTAACCGACACAATAACATCATATCATAGTACCATAAGAGTATAAGGTCCAGACCCAATTTATCAACAAGATTACACAAGACCAAAGAATACACCGAAGATCAAAATAGGGTAAAACCATAAATCAATTCAAACAACTATGTTCCATCAATTGAAGACAAAGAACCACTTCCAGAGGATTTCCAAAGAAACAACATAAGAAGGAGTGTTAGAGGAGAGTGTCATCGCATGGCTTAACATGGATTATCCATGCTGCCACTATCGCAAGGAGCCGCCTCCGTCTATTGACGAATTATCCAGGCATCCCGAGCGCTAGGAGCTGCCTCCATCTATGGTTATCCAGGCTTCCTATCTCAAGGTACCACTCCATAGGGTTGCTCATGCGGAACCGTTAACCTTTCATGAAGACAAGGCAACGATCTTGCCAACCACGGCCTTCTCAATCCCCTTTAGTCTGTGGTAGCACTCAAAGGCTGATGAGGCATCAATTATCTTTTTAATGTGATTCTACCCACCCCTAGTTAATTATTTAAATTATCACTTATTAAATTCACTCTAACGAGGGATATCCTGGCGCCCCTTTGTGCGCCGACCACCCACTTAGAGCCACTCCCACTCTAGACACTCAAAACATAAAAACCAAATCCAAGGGTTGTACAACATAACAAGTACATTAGATCACAATAGAGAATCATGCAAGGCATTACCCATCTTGCCATAAATACATAATCAAAATCTCAACGATTCATGTACAACCCTTCCAAAAACATGAAACCAAAACACTTGCCACAACAAGGGCACATAAAAGGAGGAACATTAACCAATAGTAAAATAAACCTCTGGAAGATTCTCAAAAAGTTACACTAGGGTTTCCCCATCAAGGAACTGATAGCAATAATTGCAAGACCTCAAAGAACTATTTCCAATATAAATATAATGAGCAAATACACCAAAATAAAATCAACAACTCCACTCAACAACACCAACAACTTCGATACGAACTAAATCGAGAATCCAAGGGAAACCTCTATTTTCTCCTCTCGGAATACCCATAATTCAAAGAACTTTTCAATTTGACTCATCAACAACTCAAGCAGAACTGTCAATCATGACAGAGATAACCTTAACCAAATTACCACTTAGGTAGAGAGCAAAAGAAAACATATAGAAATGTAAGTTAAATGAGAGAAAGTCCCTAACTCAAAATCAGCTCACGAAAAGTCACATTGAAAGGACCTATCGAGACAATACATAAAACCACTAATTCAAATATAATATATCCATTCATTCAATAAGAAGTAACTCAAAACATTTTAAAAAGAACATTAGTTTAAAGATCAATCATTTCCAGCATTTAAGGATAGCACAATATTGCGAAGTGAAAATAAAATCTAATGGTTTAAGCCATAAGACACTATTCACAAGTATACTCTTTCAAACACAAATAATTTCCAATTTACACATTATAACAACAATCTCCCTTCGAAGAACAACCCACTCAAACCAACAATTTGATCCTGCTATCAATCACAAGTATTTTCTAGAACTGTTCTTATAGAAATCCCACAAATCATCTATTAAAAGAATATGAGGGAAATTGACTTAGAAAAGATCATCTAATTTTATTCATTTACATAAACCCTTTGTTTAATTAATCAAAACATTTATCGATTCAACAATCATTCACTAGCCTTTATCGTAATACCCAACTATTTAAAGTTTTCAAATTTATTTACTTCCATTTATCTTATAAATCAATTCTCCCACCTAAAAAGAAATAATCCTTATCGCCAATATTATCTACATACATCAACAACATACAAAACTCTACTTTTCATTATTTCTAAGTTAACTATTCCACTTGAAACTAATCAAATTAAAAATAAACTAATCTATCAATGTTACCCAAATTATCAAAAATTAACATGAGGAAACTTTCTCTAATCACGTTACTAACCTACTCAATAACATATCACATAACTTAACTACATAATATATCTAATTTTCTAACTCCTATAAATAAATCATTTTCTGAATATAAACACATTAATTACAAAGTCTTAAAGAATAATCCCATATCTTATTAGCACCCTACTAAAGAATCATTACTAAGAATCTCTATAAAACATAATTTCCAATTAACCAAATATTAATAAGTCCATTAATTAACATGTGTGTATAATTCGTCTTAAGTTAAATCTCTTATTAAAATAAACCTTATAAGATGAGTTAAACAAAAAGGAATACATTTTAGGGAAAAGTATCCTATAGCATGATTCCTAGGATGTTCGTAACTAGAATTTAAAGAATGCTTAGGGTCAAAAGATAACCTAAGGCTCCCATATCCTAATATGTTAATACTACTATTTGTTCAATATTGAATTGAATCTCTCACTTGCATTTTATGCAACTAACCCTTACTTTCCTTTTTAGTCATAAACATAATACACATATAATTATAATATATTTTTTTTTTACACCATTAGTTCCACATTCCCTTAAACAATCTAAAACAATGCAATTACTCTTCCCTTTCATTTATTTTTAATTATCTATAATTTCCTTTATAAGAATAAAGCCAACTATAACTTAATTTCCAAATTTAGTAGATCTAAACTTCTACGAATCTAACCTAATGCGTTAACCTTTCCTTAAGCAATTTTCAAATCTTTAAATTATTATATACACCTTTGATAGAAAATCACTATTCCCTTAACCTAATTCCTCAACAAATCACTTTAAATTAAATTCATCATTTATCATTACCTAAATCAGTAAGGCTGAACGTTTGATTTACATCTCTAACTAACATAAATTATGAATATCAGAAGACTTTTAAGGAAATACAAACAAATACACTTTTGCACAATACAATTCCCATCAATACACTATTTGTGAGCTTAAACCCTAAACTTTAAATTTTAACAGGACCATTTGAGCTTTAGTAAACTAGAAATACAAGAATATGAATTGTGTGACTGGCTCAATCAAATCGGGAGAACTATTTCTTCTGAAGGCCTCATTAAAGGATTAATCAAATGCCATAACTCAGACAGGTTGACAAAGAAATCAGAGAGGCTATTTAATTATGTATAATGTTTCAACTCTAATTGCTGTGACAGTGACAGGCTGTCAAGGGTTTCAGAGAAACTAATTAATCTACTACACTTTTGCAAGTCTAACGTTGCAGCTGTGATAGTTTTGCCTATGGTTTCAGGGAGATTTTAGAAATTTAGATTACCAGACTATGTGAAGGAGCCCACCTAAGCACTGTATCCAATAACATCAATTTCTCTCAGCTTCGACTGAACGGAGGTAACTGGCAAGGCTAGAAACATTGCGCAGACAAAGAGAATTAAATAATCTGCTCAATGGTCCTTAATTTCTTCACTTGAACAATCTGCTCATGGACGACATCAGAGAAGACACCCGAACCAAACTTCCTCCAAGTTTGAGATGGTTACGGTTGCAAAAATGTGAGAGGCTAGTTTTGCAGATAACATTTGGGATTTTGATAAAAAAATCTGTGGATTTATCTAATGCTATACACCCTACCATGTTCAAGCGTTGCGGCTGTGACAGGTTGCCAAGTATATCAGAAAGTGATTATTGTAATTTGGAAATATCGCTGTCTACTTGCATTATTATCAAACTCAAAATGTTATCTACCAGTCAGAAGGAAAAGATAAATAACGTTCAACTTTCTTTTCTAGACTTAACGCATGTCTGTTTGGTGGCGAGTTTCCAGAGACGTGCTCAGTTTTGAAGTTTGGAAAAAAAAAAAAAATTATTTTCAAATGCTGCTACTACGATAGATTGAAAGGAGAAACAAGCAGGTTATTTAAAACTTTAAACTTCCTATTACAGAGCAAGAGACCCTATTCACCATAAAAGATTATGTTAAGAGATGCAGCCATTCCCAACATTTTAAACAAATATACTAATCTAGCGGCAAGTATTGGTAATGCCAAATGAAACAGTCTGAAAAGTGAGTCTGCGCTAAGATAAGTTAGAACAAAAGGAATTGGCGGTTGTGAAGGCCAGAAAATGCAACATAAGTTAGCTCCAAAGCATATACTGAAGCCATATACTCATTTAATGACGATGATAAAGACGAGGAAGTGAAACAAAACTCAAGGCTGAGATAAGTGGAGGAAGACTCAAAGCATATCAACCATGCTAAACAATTGATTCAATTCCCGGATACGATCTTTAGCAAAAGAAAAGAACAAAAAGAAAACACCGAATGCAGTGCTGGTGGCTCAAAACAAACTTCAGTTTATAAAGGCAAGGCCAATTAGGGTGGCAGAAAAGATGGCAACCGATTTTACCCAGTACATAACATAGAACTTAAGGTATTCACTCCTTAGTATTTATCCTTTTGCAATTCCTATTAACAACTCACAAGTATAAAAGAAATCAATGCGATGACAATTTGAGATCCTGAAAATACTGTGTTGTGTGCATAGGATGTCAGCACCAAAAGACAAAGTTGCAGAAAATATTTATATTGAAATCTACTGAAACCCTTATATATTCAAGAAGACCCAACATGCAGATTAGATGAATGATGAATTTTTTTGTGATATTGCTAGGCATTGATAGAGACTATGATAAAATTATAATTAAAATAAGAACAACTCACCATTCAAGCCTGAATCTACGCTCTGCTGCTCGCGGAATTCTAATCCCCTTTTTGCCAGCCCCTCCCCGGATGCATCGCTTTCCCCCTTATTTTCTTTCTTGGTCAGTTACCCAACAAGAACGAATTCTCAACCACCGAATGCCTTTTTACCTTTCCCATAACCGAAACTTGAATTTCACAATAAAATCTTATTTTTATTGCATACAAAGTATAATAAGGAAGTCATTAATTTTGTTTATTATACTATTTTTATTACTTCCACAATCGTTTATTTATTTAATTATAATATTCAAATTTGATTTATTTAATTCATTTTAACCATTAATAATATTTTATTTTCCAAAACACAGAAGTATTATAACTTTTATTTCAAATCATGCCAATCAATTAAAATCTATTGGAAATAATATTTACCCTTTTACGTCATTGGGATAATTACCTTGGAGCAACAAGTAAATTATTAATTATTATCAAAAATCATTAAAAGAACAATTGATTTTATTAATAATTCTTTACTTAATATTTTATAAAACTAATTTATTTAATTATTTATTTTCTTTTAATTAACCACTATACCTTTTAATTTTATAATCCTATTTAAATGTCATAATTTGATCAAAACATTTATCGACCAAAATAAATCAAATGCACTCAAAGTCCAACAATACTTGACCTCACAACGAGTTGAAATGCATTACAAAGCCAACGCAAATGGAGGGCACTACATCCTCCCCCCCTTAGGCTTCGACTTACTCCTGGAAGTCGAACTCAAGCATAAACATGATAACATAACAATATCAATTATCATAAGCACATCAACACCATGAATTAAAACGTCATCAAGTAAGCATCGAAAATTAAATAAACGAAAATAAGAAAGTGATACCAAAATGATAATAGTAACGTGGTTGCAACCAAACTAATTTTCCAAACACTAGGACGGAGTGGACAAACTAAGTCGAGGAAACTTTCTTGTTAGCTCCTATGTTCAACGTCAAGCCCATTGGGTGTTTATGATGCTCGCCCAGTCCTGACAATGCAGGTGGAATCGACACTTAATTCCTGCAATCCTGCATGAAAAAAAAATGTTGTGCACGATACATATATATCACAAATACATCGTGAGAGGAAATCCCAGCATAGTAGGGCACTCACGAGCGAGTGATACCACACTGTCCCTCCCACTAACCACACATAATAGTCAAAACAATTCTAATAACTCATAAATAGTTTTCTTCTTACTAGTTAAACAATATTCTCATAAGGATGCTAACCATAAACCTAATCCATCTACTATATCACAATGAATTACTACTTGACATTATACCTACATATTACAATTACATTACCTTCGTCACTATGCTTTCGAAAGCCAAGTTCCTGTAAATCAAAAGCTAACATAGAACATTGCACATTAGTACCAAGAATTCAAGTTTCATTTTAACCTCAAGATACTATATTCTGCTAAAAATCATAGAATAATTATCCACCAAACCTCATATTTTCGTTAAAACTCATAATTTTCACCCAAAGAACTCTACGTTAACCCTTATTCCACACCAAATCCCACATCAATTTCAACAAAAGGGCAAAATTTTTACACCTTCACAGATTCAAGAAAACATAATTCATCACTCAAAGACAACAAAATTGTAGATTTCACACACACTTGACATATTCATATAAAACACATCACCAAGAAACACATCACACTAAAACTCAAGGGTCCATAGAGCATCCCCGACAGAAAGGATATCGGTGCATTGCGCACTACACCGTTGGTCCTATCCTTTCAATCGGTTTCCTGCACCATCGACCCGACACTGGTTAACATAAGAGACTTAGGTTCACAACAATGACAACAGAAAAGTGAAACTCAAGACGCACGGGTCTAAGCGCAAGGTTACATAGTGAGCACAAATAGTGCCCAGTGTATGAACCTATGCTCTGATACCAAATGTTGTAACGCCCCGCCGTGCGAACCCCAAAGGACAACAACACAATAAATACCGCAATTTTTTATTTTTTTTTAAATGCACATAACATACATGTAATACACATTAAGTCATAACATGAATTTCATTTAAGTAAACTCACTAACACAAACATCCTTTGGGGTACACGAAGAGTCATTACGCGACTTAGATCCATACAACATCAATAAAGAATAAAATCCAAAGATATAATCATTAACAATAACAAATATAACACATACATAAAAAAATTCATTGATAAGAAGTCATCTGCACATAAATACAACATATGCATGATTACATAACACATTGAATAACAACTACCATGGTCAATATCCACACCAAGTTTAACATTTCATTACAGTACAACGTTTAAGAAGTACAATGATACAAGAGTGTTCCAAATATGAATGGAAACCATACACAAGCTACCATGATACAAATAATTAGAGAAATACAAGTATCAAAACTGGCTCCAAGATAGATACAACTCTGGAGTCGCTGCAATAGCACCAATCCACACCTCTCGATCCTCGACTGGGGACCCAATGGGGTGCTTAGCATGTTCCACCCGACCATGTGAGTCCGAAGACCCACCCCCCGTGCTAGGAGCTAACAAGAAAGAGACCTCAACCAAGAACATCCAACAAGGAACCACAAAACTCAACGTCATACAAAAGTATCATAACACTCAGGAATTACAATGACATAATCAACCACATCCAAGAGTCATAAATATCATCACATAAATCAAAGCAATAACCAGCAAACAAATAACCAAAGGATGATCATTAACCAACACAATAACATCATATCATAGTACCATAAGAGTACAAGGTCGAGACCCAATTTATCAACAAGACTACACAAGACCAAAGAATACACCAAAGATCAAAATAGGGTAAAACCATAAATCAATTCAAACAACTATGTTCCATCAATTCAGGACAAAGAACCACTTCCAGAGGATTTCCAAAGAAACAACATAAGAAGGAGTGTTAGAGGAGAGTGTCATCGCATGGCTTAACATGGATTATCCAGGCTACCACTATCGCAAGGAGCCGCCTCCGTCTACTGACGAATTATCCAGGCATCCCGAGCGCTAGGAGCCGCCTCCATCTATGGTTATCCAGGCTTCCTATCTCAAGGTACCGCTCCATATGGTTGCTCATGCAGAACCGTTAACCTTTCATGAAGACAAGGCAACGATCTTGCCAACCACGACCTTCTCAATCCCCTTTAGTCTGTGGTAGCACTCAAAGGCGGATGAGGCATCAATTATCTTTTTAATGTGATTCTACCCACCCCCTAATTAATTATTTAAATTATCACTTTTTAATTTCACTCTAACGAGGGCTATCCTGGCGCCCCTTTGTGCGCCGACCACCCACTTAGAGCCACTCCCACTCTAGACACTCAAAACATAAAAACCAAATCCAAGGGTTGTACAACATAACAAGTACATTAGATCACAACAGAGAAGCATGCAAGGCATTACCCATCTTGCCATAAATACATAATCAAAATCTCAACGATTCATGTACAACCCTTTCAAAAACATGAAACCAAAACACTTGCCACAACAAGGGCACATAAAAGGAGGAACATTAACCAATAGTAAAATAAACCTCTGGAAGATTCTCATAAAGTTACACTAGGGTTTCCCCATCAAAGAACTGACAGCAATAATTGCAAGACCTCAAAGAACTATTTCCAATATAAATATAATGAGCAAATACACCAAAATAAGATCAACAACTCCACTCAACAACACCAACAACTTCGATACGAACTAAATCGAGAATCCAAGGGAAACCTCTATTTTCTCCTCTCGGAATACCCATAATTCAAAGAACTTTTCAATTTGACTCATCAACAACTCAAGCAGAACCATCAATCATGACAAGATAACCTTAACCAAATTTGCCACTTAGGTAGAGAGCAAAAGAAAACATATAGGTTCCCAAATGTAAGTTAAATGAGAGAAAGTCCCTAACTCAAAATCAGCTCACGAAAAGTCACATTGAAAGGACCTATCGAGACAATACATAAAACCACTAATTCAAATATAATATATCCATTCATTCAATAAGAAGTAACTCAAAACATTTTAAAAAGAACATTAGTTTAAAGATCAATCATTTCCAGCATTTAAGGATAGCACAATATTGCGAAGTGAAAATAAAATCTAATGGTTTAAGCCATAAGACACTATTCACAAGTATACTCTTTCAAACACAAATATATTCCAATTTACACATTATAACAACAATCTCCCTTCGAAGAACAACCCACTCAAACCAACAATTTGATCCTGCTATCAATCACAAGTATTTTCTAGAACTGTTCTTATAGAAATCCCACAAATCATCTATTAAAAGAATATGAGGGAAATTGACTTAGAAAAGATCATCTAATTTTATTCATTTACATAAACCCTTTGTTTAATTAATCAAAACATTTATCGATTCAACAATCATTCACTAGCCTTTATCGTAATACCCAACTATTTAAAGTTTTCAAATTTATTTACTTCCATTTATCTTATAAATCAATTCTCCCACCTAAAAAGAAATAATCCTTATCGCCAATATTATCTACATACATCAACAACATACAAAACTCTACTTTTCATTATTTCTAAGTTAACTATTCCACTTGAAACTAATCAAATTAAAAATAAACTAATCTATCAATGTTACCCAAATTATCAAAAATTAACATAAGGAAACTTTCTCTAATCACGTTACTAACCTACTCAATAACATATCACATAACTTAACTACCTAATATATCTAATTTTCTAACTCCTATAAATAAATCATTTTCTGAATATAAACACATTAATTACAAAGTCTTAAAGAATAATCCCATATCTTATTAGCACCCTACTAAAGAATCATTACTAAGAATCTCTATAAAACATAATTTCCAATTAACCAAATATTAATAAGTCCATTAATTAACATGTGTGTATAATTCGTCTTAAGTTAAATCTCTTATTAAAATAAACCTTATAAGATGAGTTAAACAAAAAGGAATACATTTTAGGGAAAAGTATCCTATAGCATGATTCCTAGGATGTTCGTAACTAGAATTTAAAGAATGCTTAGGGTCAAAAGATAACCTAAGGCTCCCATATCCTAATATGTTAATACTACTATTTGTTCAATATTGAATTGAATCTCTCACTTGCATTTTATGCAACTAACCCTTACTTTCCTTTTTAGTCATAAACATAATACACATATAATTATAATATTTTTTTTTTACACCATTAGTTCCACATTCCCTTAAACAATCTAAAACAATGCAATTACTCTTCCCTTTCATTTATTTTTAATTATCTCTAATTTCCTTTATAAGAATAAAGCCAACTATAACTTAATTTCCAAATTTAGTAGATCTAAACTTCTACGAATCTAACCTAATGCGTTAACCTTTCCTTAAGCAATTTTCAAATCTTTAAATTATTATATACACCTTTGATAGAAAATCACTATTCCCTTAACCTAATTCCTCAACAAATCACTTTAAATTAAATTCATCATTTATCATTACCTAAATCAGTAAGGCTGAACGTTTGATTTACATCTCTAACTAACATAAATTATGAATATCAGAAGACTTTTAAGGAAATACAAACAAATACACTTTTGCACAATACAATTCCCATCAATACACTATTTGTGAGCTTAAACCCTAAACTTTAAACTTTAACAGGACCAGCTGAGCTTTAGTAAACTAGAAATACAAGAATATGAATTGTGTGACTGGCTCAATCAAATCGGGAGAATTATTTCTTCTAAAGGCCTCATTAAAGGATTAATCAAATGCCATAACTCAGACAGGTTGACAAAGAAATCAGAGAGGCTATTTAATTTTGTATAATGTTTCAACTCTAATTGCTGTGACAGTGACAGGCTGTCAAGGGTTTCAGAGGAACTAATTAATTTACTACACTTTTGCAAGTCTAACGTTGTAGCTGTGATAGTTTTGCCTATGGTTTTAGGGAGATTTTAGAAATTTAGATTACCAGACTATGTGAAGGAGCCCACCTAAGCACTGTATCCAATAACATCAATTTCTCTCAGCTTCGACTGAACGGAGGTAACTGGCAAGGCTAGAAACATTGCGCAGACCAAGAGAATTAAATAATCTACTCATTGGTCCTCAATTTCTTCACTTGAACAATCTGCTCATGGACGGCATCAGAGAAGACACACGAACCAAACTTCCTCCAAGTTTGAGATGGTTACGGTTGCAAAAATGTGAGAGGCCATAGTTTTGCGGATAACATTTGGGATTTTGATAAAAAAAATCTATGGATTTATTTAATGCTATACACCCTACCATGTTCAAGCGTTGCGGCTGTGACAGGTTGCCAAGTATATCAGAAAGTGAATATTGTAATTTGGAAATATCGCTGTCTACTTGCACTATTATCGAACTCAAAATGTTATCTACCAGTCAGAAGGGAAAGATAAATAATGTTTAACTTTCTTTTTTGGACTTAACGCATGTCTGTTTGGTGGCGAGTTTCCAGAGACGTGCTCTGTTTTGAAGTTTGGAAAAATAAATAAATTTATTTTCAAATGCTGCTACTACGATAGATTGAAAGGAGAAACAAGCAGGTTATTTAAAACTTTAAACTTCCTATTACAGAGTAAGAGACCCTATTCACCATAAAAGATTGTGTTAAGAGATGTAGCCATTCCCAACATTTTAAACAAATATACTATTCTAGCGGCAAGTATTGGTAATGCCAAATGAAACAGTCTAAAAAGTAAGCCTGCGCTAAGATAAGTTAGAACAAAAGGAATTGGCGGTTGTGAAGGCCAGAAAATGCAACATAAGTTAGCTCCAAAGCATATACTAAAGCCGCATACTCATTTAATGACGATGATAAAGATGAGGAAGTGAAACAAAACTCAAGGCTGAGATAAGTGGAGGAAGACTCAAAGCATATCAACCATGCTAAACAATTGATTCAATTCCCGGATACGATCTTTAGCAAAAGAAAAGAACAAAAAAAAACACCGAATGCAGTGCTGGTGGCTCAAAACAAACTTCAGTTTATAAAGGCAAGGCCAATTAGGGTGGCAGAAAAGATGGCAACCAATTTTACCCAGTACATAACATAGAACTTAAGGTATTCACTCCTTAGTATTTATCCTTTCACAATTCCTATTAACAACTCACAGGTATAAAAGAAATCAATGCGATGACAATTCGAGATCCTGAACATATTGTGTTGTGTGCACAGGATGTCAGCACCAAAAGATAAAGTTGCAAAAAATATTTATATTGAAATCTACCGAAACCCTTATATATTCAAGAAGACCCGACATGCAGATTAGATGAATGATGAATTTTTTTGCGATATTGCTAGGCATTGACAAAGACAATGATAAAATTACAATTAAAATAAGAACAACTCACCATTCAAGCCTGAATCTACGCTCTGCTGCTCGCGGAATTCTAATCCTCTTTTTGCAAGCCTCCCTCCCCGGATGCATCGCTTTCCCCCTTATTTTCTTTCTTGGTCAGTTACCCAACAAGAACAAATTCCCAACCACCGAATGCCTTTTTACCTTCCCCATAACCGAAACTTGAATTTCACAATAATTATTTATTTGCATGTTTATTATTTATTTCACAATAAAATCTTATTTTTATTGCATACAAAGTATAATAATAAGGAAGTCATTAATTTTTTTTATTATACTATTTTTATTACTTCCATAATCGTTTATTTATTTATTTATTTAATTATAATATTCAAATTTGATTTATTTAATTCATTTTAACCATTAATAATATTTTATTTGCCAAAACACAGAAGTATTATAACTTTAATTTCAAATCATGCCAATCAATTAAAATCTATTGGCAATAATATTTACCCTTTACGTCATTGGGGATAATTACCTTTGAATCAACTAATTAATTATTAATTATTATTGAATATTATTAAAAGAATGTTTTTTTTTTTTTTTACAAAACAATTAATTAATTTATTTATTAATAATTCTTTACTTAATATTTTATAAAACTAATTTATTTAATTATTTATTTTCTTTTAATTAACCACTATACCTTTTAATTTTATAATCCTATTTAAATGTCATAATTTGATCAAAACATTTATCGACCAAAATAAATCAAATGCACTCAAAGTCCAACAATACTTGACCTCACAACGAGTTGAAATGCATTACAAAGCCAACGCAAATGGAGGGCACTACAATACAATTGCTTCTAACTCATTCATTTGTTGATTCAAGTCCTTACACATTTCTTAGATTTCCTCTTGATGTCCATGCATAGCCCTAGACTTGTATCTTATGATACTCATAGTTTTCTCCACAAAGTCTTCATCACCAGGCTCAAGAAGTGAGAATTCTATTAAGGTGGATTTGTGCACTTTGCTAACGTCTTCTATTATTTTCACATATTCCTTGTATTCATTATCCTGCTTGTCCAAATCCTTAGCCTGCTAGTCTAGATCTTCTGCCAATTCAAGAGTATCTTTATGAATCCTAGAGCCTTCAACAAGAGCATCATCAACCTCCCCATTGAGCTTATCCATCCATTTTTTGATCATTCCCATGTTGCTTTTCATCTGAATCAAATCAAGAGATTCCCTCTTTGTTAACAAAACTGGGGATTTAGGAGGAGCAACCTATTGAGAAATGGGACTAGAAACATCCTTCAAGAAACCATGGAGCTGATCTAATTGACCCTTAAGCTCTTCCTTCCTTTGCTTGTTCTTGATCATCTAGGTGTTGGTGGAAGAAGCCACAATATAAATTAAACTCATTTGTTGATTTCTTGTAGGCTTTCCCAAATTTGTGACCCACAACTGATAATCAGTGACCTACATATCATCTCCCTATTATCAGTGAGCCTAGTGGAGTGAAGAACCTGAGACTTCTTCTTTGGCTTCTCCTTCCCAATTTCTTTCATCATTTCTTCCCAGTTCAATGGTTGTGGTCGAACAACTTTTTTTCTCTCCAAATCCAATTTTAGCCAAGTAGGAGCAATAGGGGTGGTCGCTACTTGTGATGAAGAAGAAGCAACAGTGGTGGAAGATAGAGGTTGCAACAATGTAAGCTTTGGTTGAGAATCAACCTCCTGCACATTTTTTTGATTAGTTTTCTCCCTTTCCTATGCTAGCTTTTCTACTTCTTCTTTGTCCTTTTAATCTTCCAGCCTCTTAACCTCTAGCTCCTTTCTTAAGCATTCCTCTTCCTCTTTCTTCTTCTCCCACATTTCATCCCAATGCTTTTCAATTCTTCAACATAGTCCCATGCTTCCATGGACTTCTTTGCATGTTCAACAATCTTAGCAGCGTCTCTTTCCCTTTTTAGGTGTTTTTGCTCCTCCTTTTTCCTATAAGCTTCATCTTGTTCCTTGATTTTAGCTTCAATAGCCTCCTTTTCTTTTCTTTGCTGAGCTTTTTCCTCTTCAAGATCATGAATTTTCTACTGCAATACAAACCTATCCCTTTCTTCTTGAAGTTTAAGCTCTTGCTCCTTTTGTTGCTGCTATTGAGCTAACTCATCGATCTTCACTTTATCTTCCAACTCCTTATGCTTATTTGCCAACTCATATTGTGCTCTAGCCTCTTCTTCCCATTGCTTAGCTAATACCTCAGCTTGTGCCTTGGCATCAACTTCCCTTTTAGCATCTTCAAAGATCTTCCATTGATCTTCTTTAGTTAGAATGTGCTCAGTCCCCACATCATATGTCATATCCAAAGATTCCAAATCATGTTGTTCTTTATCAAATGCAATCTTTTATGAATCTTTTTCTATATTATGAATCTCCACCTCACCCTCCATTTGCTTCAATACTTTTGCTTCACCATGGAGAGCTCCCTTGGGTGATTCTTGACCTAACTCCTGTGCCTCAAAAGGATGAGTAGGTACCCTTCCTACAATGGATGTAGAAACATCCTCCTCCATAGTTGTTTCATCTTCTTGTCCCTTTGGAAGATCTTGAGGAACCCCCTCCTCTTCTTGTCCACTAGAAGGCATAAACTCTAAAGGATCCTTAGGTGACATCCTTCTCTTCTCCCTTTTGTATCCTTGGGTGGTACCTGTATCCTTTCTCTTCTTGGGGGATGTAGCTTTGGCCTGATTAGCCCTGAAACTTACCCATTGAATACTCCTATCAAGCACTGGTCTTGCAATCTGCATTATATCAACGGTCTCATCAACAACCCAATTTATTGGATCAAGATCCTTAGTTTCAATCTTGTCTGCATCATAACTAGGATCCAAAACTATCCCATCATCAGATAATGTATTAGGAATATCTTCCTTTATCCCAAACTCACTCATGAGTGGGATAGGTATCTTTTCATAATTCTTTCTCCTGAGATCATAATCATCTTGCAAATCTTCCAAAAAATCCTCCAATATACTGAAGTGTTTCTCAAAAACACTAGGAAGCAAAGCCCTCATCTTCTACTTGGGGTCATAACATTTTCTAGTAGTGTACAAGCCCAACTTCAAATAAATTAATTCATCACAAACAACCTTACCTACCTGAATGTGTGGACAGCAAAAATCCCATAGCTTCATTAGAAACTTATGGCACCTAGTCTTATGTTTGTTGCTAAACTGGAGATTCACAACCAAGGTTTGATAAATAAATTCCACTAAAATCATCCTATCCCCAAAACATCTTGGTAACAAATGGGGGTGACCCTAAAATCCTGCTATCCTGAAGTAAGTGAATGTGGGGTACTGGATAAACCAATGTCCCCATTCATTCACAAATTCCATTGCCTCCCTGCTAAGTCTATACCCAACATCACCATTAAGCTTGTTGACAATGACATAAAGAAAGGCATCATTTGCCCTTATATAATATTGCTCTGAGGCCTACAAGGTGATCTAATTATAATATTCCCATACCTTCTTCTATCCTTGGGCTTCTCCTAATACACCCATTGTTTGAAGTCCAAGAAGATCCCCGCTCAGGCAGCTACATATAAAACATAGGTCATCCTTTATGTCCTCCTCGTGACCTGTTCTTCAGTAAATGTCTCCTCCTGCAACTCTTGATAGTTGAAAGCACCCAAGTTGATGTCTTTTATGTCAGTCCAATTAGATTCAATTTTGCTAGCAGTGAGGACGGCTTCCCTATGCTTACACCTCAAGGTATATGGGAGTTGTTTGAGAAACTTCCCATTGACTAGTAATGGAACATGTTCTCCCATCAAGGTGCTCAAACGAAAAGCGTTCTCACCCAAGATCTCGGCTACTTGATATGGAGCTAGCCATAGTTTATCAAATTTCTAATGATCACCCTTTTTCTCCTTGGCCTTGTCCCATATTAACACCAAATCTGAGATTCTAAATGCCTTAATTTTAGCTCTTTTTTCAAACCAATGTTTGACAACAACTTGATGCTTGAAAATTTGTTGTAGAGCAGCATCTCTCTATTCTTCCATGTTTAGAAGGTTGTTTAGTGTTACCTCAATCTAGTCATCTCTAGTGTAAAACTTGTGCATGAACTTAAGAATAGGTATCTGTAAGTGTATGGGAAAAACTAGATCATGGCCATAAACTAGTTTAAAAGGGGAACTTCCTAGGGCAACCTTAATATGAGTTCAATTTTCCCATAAGGAAAATCTCAACTGGGTATGCCAGTCCCTAGGATTACTTTCAAGTAATTTCTTTATTACTTCTAATAGATTCTTGTTAGTAGATTCCGCTACACCATTTCCCTAAGGATAATAGTTAGAGGAATACTTTAAGATAATCTTCTGCTCATAAGCCCATTATATAAATTAAACGGATGAAAAAGAAGGGCCATTATCACATACTAGGGTGAATGGGACTCCAAACCTAGTAAGGATGTTCTCAGTGAGAAATTTGATAACCACCTCAGTGGTGATGTTCTTGCATGGTTGAGCCTTAGTCCAATGGGTACAATAATCTATAGCAATTAGGATGAATTTGTGTCCTGTAGACGAATTAGAATTAATAACCCCAAAAAAGTCTTGTGCCCATTGGGCAAATGGTCTTACCTCATATACTGGTTGTAGAGGCATTGCTAGATTATGCTCCTTTGATGCAGAAGTCTGACATGTATGACATGCCGTAACATATTGATGTGCATCCCTAAACACATGGGGCCAATAATATCCTAATTTGAGGATTTGGTGAGCCAAGGAATTTTTTGACCCATGTCTTGTGCCATGCCTACCATGGAATTCGGCCATGGAATGCTTAGCTTCATGTTGGTCTAGACATCATAGGTACACCCCCTCATAATTTCCTTTTTATAGAGCCCCTCCTTTGAGCATGTAATGAGCACTCTTCATCCTTAGTGCCCCTCTTTGGGTAGCATTCATTCCTTTTGGGCACCTGTTATTGAGGAGGAAGAAGATCAAGTCAGTATACCATGGATCCTTGGTAAATGAGTGCACAGTATATTACTGATAGGTAATATTCTTGTCAACCTCAACCATGGCCTTTGATAAACCTTGTCCTCAGACAAGTTTCATTGGATGGATTTCTAAATCATACTCTTGCAAGGTAGCCATCCATTTTCCTCTTCTTTCCCCTAATTCACTTTGTATAAGGAGATATTTAATCACTGGATTAGGCACTATAGCAATAACTTGGCTTCTCAAAATGTAATTTCTAAATTTTTTTACTGCTCATAGCAATGCAAAGCCCTATTTTCCAAGGGTGGGTACCTGGCGTCTGCATTCTTGAATGGCAAGCTCATGAAAGTAATTGGTCTTTCATCTCCTTCTCCTCTGCGTTGTGTTAGGACTGATGCACATGAATGATCAAATGCAAATGAATAAATATAAAAAGGCTTTAAGTAATCTAGGCTGGTCAAGACCGGTGCCTTGGATATTAATTGCTTGATCTATGAAAATGAAAATTTAGCCTCATTACTCCATTCAATTTTAGCATATTTCTTTATCATCTCGTTGAGGGGTTTAACAATTTCTGCAAACCTAGTTATGAACTTCCTTACAAAATTAATCCTCCCAAAGAAGGACCTCATCTCCTTTTTGTTTCAAGACATCGTTAATTTCAAAATAGCCTCAACTCTGTCGGGATCTATGGATATCCCCTTTTTTGATATCACATGCCCAAGAAGTTTCCCTTCAGAAAATCCAAAGACACACTTCTTGGGGTTCAAGGATACTCCATAGCTGATACATCTTTTGAGGACCTTTTCCAAATCAGTGACATGATCCTTTCTTTTCTTGGAAAATATTTTCAAGTCATCTGCATATATGATAATACACTTACCTATCAAATATTTAAAGGCCACATCCATTGCACACTGAAAGGTAGCTCCAACGTTAATGAGGCCAAACGACATGTGTCGATAGGAAAATGTCCCCCACTTTGTAGTGAAGGTAGTCTTCATTCTATCCTCATGACTGACAAGCACTTGGTTATATCCAAAATAGCCATCTAAGAATGATATCATCTAGGAACTATTTACGATTTGTAATACCTCATCAAGAGAAGGAAGTGGATAGTTATCCTTCTCTAAGGCCTTGTTCAAATTCCTAAAATCAACACACAACCTGATCTCCCCACTCTTCTTATGCACTGGAACCAGATTGGCAACCCATGTGGAGTGCCATACTGGGAAGATGATCCTTACTGATAAGAGCTTCTATACTTCCTTCTGTATCAAAGGCTCGATCAAAGTGTTGATTGGGCACTACTTTTTATGAAAGGGCTTGGCTTCTGGCTTTAGCAGTATTGTGTGTGTCATCACAGAGATGTCAAAATTCTTCAAATATTCATAGCTCTAGGAAATTTCAGCAATATCTCCTTTTAACACCTTAATTAGTTCATTTTTGATCTCCTCAGGATAGATCTTTCCTATAAGGACATTTCTTTCAGGGCCTGAATTAGTCAGATTAACTGATTCATACTTCCTGCCTTCACTTTACGTTGGCACTCTCTCCCGAGCCTGAGGATCAGAATAAAATATCCTTTCTAAGGCAACCATCCCCTTGGGAATGTTGTTACTCGTTAAGTTCATCACTCCTTCCTTATCACAATCTTTAGGGTCCCATTCTCCCTGATCTCTATCTGAGTCATCTATGATCTACCCTTCAAAGACATCTAAACATTCCAAGAAGGCAAGTATGTGTTGGTTGTCCTTAAAGACCTAAAAATTATGAACATTATCTGGGACTGTTGGGATTGAAACTAACTCAACCAAGAATCTTTTCAATTTGGAATCCTGCATGGGCTCCAAAGTATTGGCAGCAACTTCCAAGGCATCTGTAATATGATTTTGCTCCCTAGGAATCAAAGTAATTCTGAAAGCATCAAAGTCTTTGATTAGATTCCAAATCCTATTTCTGTAAGCAGCCAATCTTTTATTATGGAAGGTATATTGGCTACGAACCTATTTTATAATAACTTCAGAGTCCCCCATCACCATAAGAGATGTGACCCTCTTCTAATGAGCAAACATTAAGCCCCTAGCAAGTGCTTCATACGCTGCCACATTGTTTGTGCAACCAAACTATAGCCTATAGGAAGCAAAGTAAGTCTTACCCTTTAGATTGGTTAATTCCACCCCTGCTCCACTTCCTGATTTGGACTTGGAGCCATCAAATTTTAGAATCCACAATTGATCTGGGGTTGGGATCTCTTTCTTTTTCTAATCTACCATCCTTTGTTTGGTAGAAGTATTTAGCAGCTCAGACTGGTGTTGATCATCAGTATTTGGAGGTACTGGGGGCATCGTTCGTTAGAAGATTCTCGTGGATTGAAAACTTGTTAAGGAAGTGATTCTTGAACCTCACCTTGAGCTAAGTCATGATTAAGTACTTGAGTCACCAATTCCTTGGGCATTGGAAGTGTTTCTGGGGCAGGTGTATTTGGCATAGATTGAGACTCCTCAGTCTCTAGTGGTAATTCAGAACACAAAACCTGAGTCTGCTCGAGTTGATAAGATGATTCCCTCTGAGCAAAGCTGACTCTTATAAGAATGGTTGCATCCTTATCCTGAAATGGATATTCATTAGTAGGGGTCTGGGGTTGGCATTCACCATTTTCTCCTAGCCTAGAGGCATGTTTTAAAATGTTCACATAGGGTTGGAAAGTTAATTCAGAGTGATTCTGGTAATGCACCTTAAACCAGTTACAAAGTAGGAGACTCCACATATCGACCTCCTCTCCTAGTACTATCCTATCTTGTTGTAATTTCCTTGTTAGGACTTGCTAATTAATAGTAACCATTGGGTCATTTTGTTGTGAAAGGGGTGAGTCATTAGAATGAAATATTAAATAGGTCATGATTTCCTCTTGCTTATAAACTCCTATCTCAATTTCAAAATAGGCTACCTCATTAGGGGAATCATATTCAGTAATCATATGTTTGAGACTAGCCTCACTTTCAATTCTAATCCGGCTTGCTATTCCTTTCTAGGGCAGCCACATGTGTGAGAAATCCAAAGAAAAATATCCACCTAAACTTTTCATCAGGTCTCTACTCAAGAGCATGCCATAGGTTTTTGGGATATCTATGACTTGGACATCCACATAGGTTTGGATCCTTTGATTAGATCCAATCTATACATGATGTTTTTAAGCTCTCCTACCACATTAACTTCTATTTTATCTAACTATATAACCTTTTTATTTGTTTGGAGTGGGCTCAGACCTAACTTCCTGCCAATCGAGAAGGGCATGACATTCCTTGACGCCGTAGAATCCAGCAGACAGTTATGTAAATTCTTTTCAAAAATTCTCAAACTTATCAAGAAAGGGGAGTACCAGTCTTACCTTTGTAGAGAGTTGCATTCATCTCATTACCATGAGTCACCTTTTCTCTTCCTTTTGACATGTCTGCTTCCCCCAAGGCTTTTAGCAAAATCTCCTTTTGAGCAAGGCACCATTTTAGAACATCAAAGAAAGACATTGAAGTCTTCTGCCTCTGCATCTCTGTAATGAAATCAAATTTGGAATCATTCCTAACCTGATATCTAGGAATTGAAGATGAATTACCTTTTTTTGAGAATCTGATGGCCCCTTCGGTGGTGGTGGATTATTATCAGCATTCTGATTTGGTGGGACCATGTTATTAGGAGGGGTAGAGGTCATGAATGGTCCTCTATTTTGATTTCTAAGGAAATGGCCTCCCTTGGTTTGGAAGGCTTGGGCATCATATACATCTTCAACTACTTCATTGTCTTCCTGGTTTGGAAATGGAGGTTCTTCCTCAAAGATATCATATGCCATGGCAGTATCCATTGATCCACTAGATTTGTTGGATGGACCCTGGAATGGAGCATTATCCTGAGCAATCTTAACCATTTTTTCCATCTTTGGGAAATTTACCTCAGAGTGGACTGCCATATCATGTAGCCTACACCAATTAGTCATGAGGTTGAGGTCTGCCACATTAGCAGTGTGTGCCTTCTCATCTCCCGCTTCATAATTATGGGAAACTCCTTCGTTATTAGGTCTAGTATTCCATGGCCTATTGTTGTTAGGCCTTTGATTGTATCCTCTATTCTGATTTTGATAGTTTTGGTTAGAGGAGTTTTGGTTTTGGAAATTCCTATTGGTGTTCTGGTTAGTGTTATAGTTCTAACTAAGATTTTGGTTTAGATAACCACCTTGATTAGAATATCCTGCTTGATTCCAAAAACCTTGGTTCTAGTTGTGAGGAGGATTATGTCTCAGTTGAGCCACGTCATTAGACATCTAAGACAATGTCTTTTTGAGTGTTTCCATCTCATTGGTCAAATGGAAGGTCTTTTCACTCTCCAAATTCTTCATAGCAAAAGATGGATGAGCTGAAGTTGATCCTCCAGCTTGATTTTGGTAATTTTGATTTTGCTGGGAGGATTCTTGGGGACCATTATTAAAAAATGGCAAGGGAGGTGAACCTTGGAATTTAGACATGGGTCCGTATTGGGAATAAGACATCCTCGGGACCATATTGAATAGAAGGGGAGGTGGATTGGACATTAGGTATCCTAAAGGAGGGAGAACTCCTCCTAGACTTCTAGATTGCAGAGTGATCTACTGCTGTAACTGAATGGCAAGATGATACACCTTGGCTAGAGAGTTAGTTTCATTAGCATTGTACGTCCTTTTCAAGAATAAACCAATCAAAGGGTCTACAACCCCCAAGTATGCAAAAATGGTAATGTTCTCCGCCGCTAGGTAGGGATCTTGCAACCTTTGGTACAATCTCTGGAACCTAGTGTTGAATAGAGGGAGTGGTTCATGGTGATCCTTTCTTATGGTGGAAAACTAGTGGTAAAGGATAGCAGGGTCTACATAAACTCTGAACTAGTTGATAAACGCATTCTCTAAATCCATCCAACTTAAAATGGACCCTTGGGGTAGATTTAGGTACCAATTTTATTCCATGTCCCCTAGCAAGTAGGGGAAAAATCTACATAGAACATCCTAATGGGCCACCTAAGCATAGGTACAAGCAACTTTAAACGCCTGTATGTGCTCTTCGGTACTTCTTGACTTTCCATGCATATACTTAGGATAAAACCTTTATGGGTTCTTCAGGAGATCGTGTATACCACCAGGGATAGTCCCCAATGGCGAAGGGTTACTAGTGAAGTAATCCATAGGTCTTGGTGGTGATAAAGGTGGAGCCAATTGTGGAATGGGTGATGGTGGCTGGGGAGGTGGTGTAGATGAATTTGGTGGAAACCCAGGTGGTGTGAACAGTGGTGATAAAGTTTGAATCAAGACTCTATGAGCTTGGGGCCTATGCCCAATGAGGGTTTGGAGTTCAACAAATAATTCAAGATTCTGAGAAGATCTAAGAACTCCCTCATACCTATTTGGTGAAAATGACCCAATGCAAGCCAACTTGTCCATCAAGCCCTCCTTCTAGCACCAAATTTGTTGATGGTCAAAAAAGCACAACAACGTTAAAAAAATATCACTATTCTATTTCTCCTGAAAGAGAAAGATAACACTTGGAGATCTAACTCCCAAGGTCCTGGTAATCAGTTCTTGATTATGCTAATTTCACTCAGTGGTTGATATAACCATAATGTTCAAGGGGACTTTACTGGTAATAAAGAACAAGAAATTATAACATCAAGTATTCTACATTTTGGGAGTTTTAAATAAAAGAAAAAATATGGAACACAACTTTAAATCACAGAGACATGAATAAAATCCTTACATATCCAGACATGCAGATCAACAATGAGTGTTCATTCTAACTAACCAAAACTACATCAAGATGTAATCCATAGAATAAACTACGCTATTGCATACATCCATAATGCTAATTCAGATATCATCAACGTCCACTAATCTTACTTCAAATAAATCATTCACTCATCATCCAAACCACAGATCAAATAAATAAAATAACAATTTAAATCACAGATAATCCAATGATATGACCTTGAATCTAGTTCCTTCTATTGACTTTCATCAAATAAAGAACAATTAAGCACAACAAACCACTGGCATATGGATTAATCATATATCATTAACCTTATCAAAATGGAACCAAACATTAAAAATCATCACATGAAAATGCATGAAAACTGTAAAATAATCAAGATTTTTATTAAACTTTTCAAAGTATCTTTTAAAACATTGAAATCCTAGATCTACCTTCTATTTTATATCCTTAGGTGACTGATATTTCTTCAATTAGCTGACCTTTACAAAATGGATTCTAATAGTACATATAGAGTGCCACATGCATGAATTTCTCAATTAGTAATCAAGATCCACAATCCATGGAGTTGAAACTGAACATAGAAGTGGAATCAAGAATCCCTGCTTTTAAGGTTGAGTACTCTATTGTACAAAAAGGAAAATCTGATACTCCAAATAGGAAGATGAAACCCACAAATCAGACTTGAGTAGAGCTCTTGTCAACATCCATATAATGAGGAGAAGAGAAGATGGAGTGGGATACCAAGAGTCAGTCACTCTTGCACTGAATGCTCTTTAATGTACTCGTCATAACTAGAGAATACCTATAGAAAAGTTTCCAAATCCAGCCCATCCAACCAATCACCTTCAAATTTGATTCTTTGAAACTCCACAGGAACCAAAATTTGTATCTCATTTAGCTTGATTAGCTCCTTCTTTGTAGTTCTCACCTCCTCTTGAACATCCATAAATTTATCTAATAACAAATTTTCCCCATCATCTCCTTTCTACATTATTTCCTTGAACCTTCCCCTCCATTTCTCCATTACTTTATCCAAAGAAAGGCCTTCTTTATTGGAGGAATCTAAGTTAATCAAAATGGCTAAAACCACTTCTAACTCAGTCATTTGTTGATTCAAGTCCTTACACATTTCTCAAATTTCCTCTTGATGTACATGCATAGCCCTATACCTGTATCTTATAATACTCATAGTTTTCTCCACAAAGTCTTCATCACTAGGCTCAAGAATTGAGAATTCTATTAAGGTGGATTTGGGCACTTTTCTAATGTCTTCTAGTCTTTCCACATATTCCTTGTATTCATTATTGTGCTTGTCTAAATCCTTAGCCTACTTGTCTAGATCTTCTGCCAATTCAAGAGTAGCTTTATGAATCCTAGATCCTTCAACAAGAACATCATCAACCTCCCCATTGAGCTTATCTAACCATTTTTCAATCATTCACACCTTGCTTTTCATCTGAATCAAATTATCAACTTCACTCTTTGTTAACAAAACTAGGGATTCAGGAGGAGCAGCCTGTTGAGAAATGGGACTAGAAACATCCTTCAAGAAACCATGGAGATGATCTAATTGACCCTTAAGCTCATCCTTCCATTGTTTTTCCTTGATCATCCAGTTTTTGGTGGAAGAAGCCACAATATCAATTAAACTCATTTGTTGATTTCTTGTAGGCTTTCAGAAAATTTACTACTCCCAACTGATAATCAATGACCTGCATATCATCACGGTTCTTCTCCATTCAGCAATGATCTCCCTAGCATCAGTGAGCCTAGTAGAGTGAAGAACCCGGTAATTCTTCTTTGGATTCTCCTTCCAAATTACTTTCATCATTTCTTCCCAGTTCAATGGTTGTGGTTGAACAACTTGTTTTCTCTCCAAATCCATTTTTATCCA